>CAUYQG010162114.1:0-24407 GCA_963574415.1 Tarsius wallacei | reverse complement strand
GACTCAGAAATAAAGCCTCCTGGGGGAGGGAAGGTGGGGAGGGAGGGAGGGAGAGAAGGGAGGAAAGGGAAGGGAGGGAGGAAGGCTATGTGCCTCTCTTCTCCTCAACTCCTACTCTATTCCCTGGTGGAGGCCCAAAATTCCACCATTAGAGATGAATTCTATTCGCTTAAGCTTTTCGTCCCTAAGTGAGGCAGCCCAGTGAAGTGAAAACACCACGACCTTAACATTAGACCCATTTAGGTTCAGGTGACATTGTATCTCATCACTGAGCAGCTTTGTGACCTTAGACAAGCTATTGAACTCTCTGAATCTGTTTCTGTGCCGTAAACTGGGGATAACAGCACCTGCCTCACAAATAATCATCAGGACTTGGTGCGTGAACACATGGCTAGTGCCTAGCCGGGCGTCTGGTTTACAACAGACAGTCGTTGAATGCCGTGAGGTTCAGCCAGCAACAGCTGCATAAAGATGAAGGGATTCTTGTCCTGGAAGGCCCAGAGATGACATCCGAAGACGGAGTTATGCAATTACACACAGGATACTATGGAAGTCTAGGGAAGGGCACTGGGCCCCACCTGGGGATCTCCTAAAAGGTTCACGGAGATGACACCTGAGCTGGATCTTAGGGGATGAGCGTAACTTAAAGGTGGTGAAGCAAACCAGGAAGCTGAAGGCAGCACGTGGGCAAGTCAGCGCGTGAGAGCCAAGTCCTACTCACTGTCAGCACAGCACAAGGTTGAGGCTAAGGGTGGTGGGAGGGGAGGTGAGAGACATTGGAGGAGACCACGTCATGGCAGGCCTTGAATGCCCACCTAAGGGTACTCCTGGATGCCAGAATGAGGGAGAGACCAGAGTCAAGAAACATCTGGAGTTAGGTGCAGCGGTGCATGCCTGTTATCGCAGCTACTCGGGAGTCTGAGGCAGGAGGATCGCTTGAGGCCAAGAGTTCGAGACCAGGCTGGGCAACATAGCAAGACAGACACCCCATCTCAAAAAATAAATAAATAAAAATGATGAAAAAGAAACATGTGGGAGATACCGTCAGCAAAACTGGGTCTGGTTGCATGGGGATGGGTGGGGCCCTTTCCTTCGTTACCTGTCCAGCAAGCTTCAGGGTGGAGGAAAGGCCTGGGAATCAGGATTTGGGGGCGGGAAGAGCAGACTGTGAGAGCTCAGGCTCTGCAAACAGCAGGCCTGCATCCAAATCCTGACTCTAGCACTTAGAAGCTCGGTCACTTTGGGAAGTGACTAAACCTCTCTGAGTCTCAACGTCCATACCTGCAAAGCGGTGATAACAACAGTAGAATCTGCTGTTGGAAGAGTACGGTGTTACCTTCACAGTCTGGCCCAGGACTCACCAGACCTCAATTTAAAAAAACTTGACGGCTGGATGCGGTGGCTCAAGCCTGTAACCCTAGCACTTTGGGAGGCCGAGGCGAGAGGACTGCCTGAGCCTAGGGGTTCGAGACCAGCCCGGGCAACTTGGTAAAATCTCGTCTCTGCAATAAATCACAAAAACTAGCAGGGAGTGGTGGCGCGTGCATCTGTAATTCCAGCTACTTGGAAGGCTGAAGCGGAAAGATTGCCTGAGCCCAGCAGGTCGAATATACTGCAGAGCCCAAAGGAGAGGGAGGACAGCTGGAAGGAGGACAAGGCAGCAGCCAGAAGCGGGCAGGGCCGGCTCTAGCCAGGGTGCTGTCGGTGGAGCCAGTGAGATTTTCAGGAAGAGCCACCAGATATCCTGATAGATTTAATGGGGAGTGTGGGAGAAAGACAGGAGTCCAAGATGGTTCCTGACCTTAGGCCTCAGCATCTGAAAGGGTGGGGTTGTCTCTAACTAAAGTGGGGAAGTTACTTCTTCAGCAAACCCCAAATACTCAAGGCCAAGCTCCCTCCTCTTTCAGGCTGCAGGCCCAGGGCCGGCTGGCCTCCTTTGCCCTTCACCGCTGCCCTGCTGACCAGGACACCTCTTCCTTCTCTGGCCCCACAGGACAGTGGTCTCTCCTCCCGCCTTGTCCCCTAGGGATGAGGGGCGGGGTAGCTGCCAGCTCCATCCTATTTCTGCCTTCCATCCTTCCCCTAAAGTCTGAAGGGGACATGAAGCCCCTCCACAAAAAGACTAATGAAACCCCAACACCTCTAGGCTGGCCTCCCAGCTGTCAGGTGGGGCTGGAGGAGGGGGTGCTTCAGGGAAGGGCGTGGCCCTGACCAGTCTGACCTCTCCACTCCCACCGAGGAAGCATGGGGGCGGGATGGGGATCCTGGGACTGGTGGGAAGTGAGGATGGAGGGAAGAGGCCAGGAAGGAGGGATGGCCCAGACAGTGGCGGCCCAAAGGAGGAAAACTCCCAGGCTGGGGCAACCATCTGGGGCAACTGTTCCCATTTCACTGTGGGAGTTCATTCAGACACCACTATTGCTGGAGTTATGGGGGAGGGACCCTCAAAGACCCCATAATTTATTTATAAAAATTGTGTATTCATTCTCACATATTCAAACTTGTCACTTTCAAAGTACTCTCTGTTTGATACACTACATCTATTGAGATGCTTTTTCTACTGCTCAAAACAGTTTTTGAGCTTGTCCATTGTGATGCCTTTTAGTGCTTCTGCCACTTTTTTTGTTTCACCCCTTCCACATCAGCAAAGTTTCCCTTTGAGGACTTTTTTCATCCCAGGAAACAAAAGTTGCCCGGGGCAAGACTGGGTGAATAAGGAGGACAGGGCACAGGGATCATGCTATTTGGTCAAAAACTGCGGAACACTCAGCGCAGTGTGGGCAGGTGTACTTGTAAATCATCCATCATGAAACGGGCAAATACATTGAAAGAATCTCAAAACACTCACTGAAGCCAAATGCAGCCTCTTACAACAATGTTATCTGGTACACTGATGCCGATGGGCTCCTGAGAACACTTACTTGTACTACAAGGGGCCTCCCCTCCAAAAGATAATTCTGGGTTTTCTTGGGCCCCCCCTTGTATATTAGTCCCATTTTACAGAGAAAGAAACTGAGACTCAGGCTGAACATCTCACAAGGGATGAAATATCTCATCAAGCTCTCCCAGCCTGAGCCAAGACTCAAACCTGAAGCTTTCCCTCTCCAAAGCCACTGTTTCCATCCACGTCATTCTATGCATGATCGGCACTGTATATGGCAGGACCAGGAGTGGGGGGAGGCAGGTGAGGCAGGTAGGATACCTACTCTCAGGTGCCGCCCTCCACTGCAGGTACCTGAGAACGAATGCCTCTTTGAATTTTACACCCTAGGTTTTTGCTAGCCTCAGCCAGGTGACGCATCCCTTTGTAGATGGTGGCCATGGTGGCTGAGAGGGTCACCAGTGTGGCTCATAGATCCTGGGGACGTCTCCAACATGAGTCAGATGTACATGGGAGTTTTCTGCACAGCTGGTTCCCTTGTGTCGGGGGGCCTTAGAATGCACCTGTTTCACCATTTACTGTCAGAGGAATTAAACTTGAACAGTAATGAATGGCACTTGGCAGGAGCGACAGTGACTAGCCGATCTGAGCCTGTTGGCATGACACCGCGAGGCATCCTTCTCACAACAGGAGCCCTGAACGGGTGGTGAGGTCCCACCAGCCTGTGTGAGCTAATTAGGTTAGCCGTGCTGTGTTGCCACAACTGTGGAGCAGAGGCATCCCTGAGGTCAGGTGGGCTTCAATTGACCTTCAGGCTGCCTGCTGGCTGCCCCTGCCTCTGGAATTCTAGCTGCTCAAAGACCTGTCTCAGAGGAAGCAACCAGCCCGTCCTGTCTCTGCAGGCCCTCAGCAAGAGGAACAGGGCTTATCTTGCTGCAGGAGAAGGAGGAACAGCTCTTTTGCACAGAAAAAAAGACAGTGTTCATGGAATTTCAACCACAAAGGAATTCCTCATAATGATGATCTTCAGCCATGCATTCACCTTGGTTCTCAAATAATGCTCCATGATTAATGTCCACATGACCTGGGCAGGACAATATGTAATAATAAATAATGATTTATTAATTCTGGTCATATTTTTTATTTTAAAAAATTGATCATTGATCCCTGGTTGGAAATCTTTCTCAACTGAAGCAAAGAGATAAGTTGGCAGATCTAAAAGAAAAACTGACCTACTCAGGGCTGCTCAAAATGTCCTATTCCCAGTAGTGGGAAACTGTCAGGGAAGGAGGGGTGGGATTGGCAGTTGAGGGAAACTGTTAGGGGAGGGAGGGGCATACCTCATCAACAAGGGGAACTGCATAATCAACGTTTGTATACCTAATCCTGAATTGTGCCCCACATATTTATAATAAAAAATTAAAAATATTTTTAAAACTGCCTATTCCAAAAAGCCTATAAAATCTAGAACCAAAGATCAAATTCTCAATCAGTGGAAAGAATTGGCTGTAATGCCATCCCAAAAAGGCACAAACTGATAGAGCTAACAAGAATGTTGGAGAATATTTATTCTAACCCTTGATTTTGCAGATAAAGAAAATGAGACCTTGACGCATCCTGGGACTTGCCCAAAGTCACACAGCAAAAGACGGCAGAGGTCGGACACACTGGCTCATGCTTGCAATCCCAGCACTTTGGAAGGCCAAAGCAGGAGGATCATTTAAGCCAAGGAGTTTGAGACGAGCCTAGCTAGCAACATAGGGAGACCTCTTCTCTGCAAGAAATTTAAAAATTAGCTGGGCGTGGTAGCATGTGCCTGTAGTCCCAGCTTCTCAAGAGACTGAGGTGGAAGGATCTCCTGAGCCCGGGAGGTGAGACTGCAGTAAGCCATGACTGTGCCACTGCACTCTGGCCTGGGCGACAGAGTGAAACTCCAGCTCAAAAAAAAAAAAAAAAGAGCAGAGACTGGGCAGAAATGCAAAGGTTCTGATTTACGTGGGAGGACTTTTATCCCCACTACATGCAAATGATGATGCCACAATTCTGCACTTCCTATCTTCCTTCTTGAGAGAATGTCATGTAGGTGAAAAAGTCTAGGCTTCAAAGCCAGACAGGCCTGGGTTCAAATCCCACCACTGCCACTTAAAAGCTGTGTGACTCCAGGCAACTGATGAGCCTCAGCCTCTCTGTTCATAAAATGGGAAGAAATGTGTTTACCTATCAGGTTGTTATGAAGTTTGAATGAACGAATGTGTATGATGCAGTCAGCACAATGCCCGGCACAGAGCATCCCTTTCTCTTACAGGTTCCCTTTCTCTTACCATCTCCCTACAAAGCCACTGTCCACAAGACATCAAAGTCGCACAACACCCAGTCAGTATGCTGGTCATTCAGAGTAATACAAATGAAAGGAGCTAGTGTTGATTAAGAACTGACCATATGCCAGGTATTTATATGTATTATCTCACTTAATGTTTGCAGCAATCCTATGGGTTGGTACTAATGACCCCAGTTTACAGATTCGAAATTAAGCCAGGCTTGGTGACTCAGTCTGCAATCCCAGCACTTTGGGAGGCTGAGGCGAGTGGATTGCCTGAGCCCGCGGGTTCAAGACCAGTCTGGGCAAACTGGCGAGAATTCGTCTCTACAATAAATCAAAAATTAGCCGGGTGTGTTAGCGTGCGCCTATAGTTCTGGCTACTTGGAAGGCTGAGGCGGAGGGATCGTCGGAGCCCAGAAGGTCAATGCTGGGGTGGCAGTGAGCATACCACTGCACTCCTGCCTTGGAGACAGAGACAGAGTGAGGCTCCAACTCAAAAAAAAAAAAAAGAAAGAAAGAAAGAAAATAGGTCAAATAGCTTTTCCAGAGTTGCAGTTACACAACTAGAAACTGATTAAGCCAGGATTTGAACTCAGATTGGTCCGACTCTGAAGCTACCAGACCATCCTTCTCAGGTCACCTAGAAGCCACTGTTCTCACTCTCTTCACTTATCACCTTCCAGTCTATACCACTAGACACCTGCGTGGCCAATTAGATCATGGTTGAGGTCGCCTTGTCTCCATCTGTAGCCATAAGTAACAGTCTTACCAGTGAGATTTTGATTAAACAGATACTTTACTAGTCTTACTGAGCAATCCCTTGGGTGGGCCCTTTGAACATTATGAAACTCTCACCCCAGCTCAATTCCAAGTCACAGAAGGCAAGGAGTCCAGGAAACCTCAGGTCACACTAGGCATTATTGCCAAGGGTCATGTTAACATCTCCCATCTCCCTGCAGCCTTAGAAAAACAATCGATCTAGTCTTAGAGTACTCAGTACTCACGCAGAGCCAGCAGGGTCCTCAGGGGGTCACTTCATCCCAGCTCTCATTTTACAGAAGGGGAATTTGAGGTCAGAGAGCAAAAGTGCCCCTCCCCCCAGCTCATTCTTCAAGTGTTCAGACATTCAAGGTCTAATGTTAGATCTAGAAAACCTTAGACATCACCTACTCTAATTGCCTTCCCCTTAGAAATGAGGAAGCTGAGGACTCCTGAGACAGCTAAGGTCAGAAAATTTGCTTTTCATTTATCAACAAACAACAAACTAAAGCTAAGAGCAAACAGAAGCTAAGTCAAGTTTCATGGCCTGAGGGGAGATGTCCTTAGACAGCAAACACCATGTGAAGTCTCAAGGACAAGAACTCGGTCCCCTCACTCCCAGGCTGGTTCTCTCTGGCTGGCTGGCTTCTCCCCTTATTATGTGATTCAAGGTGCACCACCCGCCTTAGGTAACCCTGACAAACCTGCCAGAGTCCACCATTCAAGTCCCTGGGGACCCAGATTACATGGAAGGTACCTGTAAGAGTGGGAGTTGGTCAGGCTCGGTGGCTCAGCCTGTAATCCCAGCACTTTGGGAGGCCGAGGCGAGTGGATTGACTGAGCCTGCGGGTTCAAGACCAGCCCGGGCAACTTGGTGAGACCTCGTCTCTACAATAAATCAAAAATTAGCCAGGTATGGTAGCACACACCTGTAGTTCTGGCTACTTGGAAGGCTGAGGCAGAAGAATTGCCAGAGCCCAGCAGGTCAATGCTGGGGTGGCTGTGAGCATGCCACTGCACTCCTCCTGGGCTACGGAGTAAGACTCCAACTCAAAAAAAAGTGGGAATCAAAAGGCACCCAATGTGGAGAGAAGACAGTCTGTGTGGCTAATGGGTTCCTGGTGGGGGTTATGAAGCATGCCTGTGGGTGGGAGGTGGCAGGGACCACCCTCCCCATGAGGCCTGATCCTTCCAAAGTTGGTTGGTTGTAACATAACCTCAGAAAGTCCCAACCTGGACAACTAGGCCAAATCTCAACTCCACAACCTCTGGTCCACCATTACACTTTCGTTCCTTGGACCTTAAGGACATTTTCATTTCCACCGTGAAACATGCAAATGTCTCCTGGGGCGAATAAATATTATTGGTAGTCACCGGAGTGATTGATTAACCCCTCAGTGGGTTTTTCTGAGGCAGCAGGAAGATGAATAAATGTTAACAGGACCCTTACAACAATACTCAGCGTGGCCTGAGGCTCCCGGGACTCCTGGTCTTCTGTGACTTAGAACTGAGCTCAGGTGGGAGTTTCATCATCTCCAAAGTGCTCAGCCAAGGGATTGCTCAACAAGACCAGCCAAGTAATCCCACAAATTCTTCCGTGCTTTGAACACATGGAGAGGAAGAGGGTCAGGCTGGGGGTCGAAAGAAAGGCAAGGGAGGTCAAGAATATGGTGCCTGGGAAAGAGGAGAAAGAAACCACTCCACAGTTTTGATCTTTATCCAGCTTCATGGCAGAAGTCAGGCCAAGAGGCCAAAAGCCAGCAGCACAAACTCTAGAGTTTAGGAAAAGTGACTGAAAGATATCAGGTTGCTGAATGAGTGACAGCCCCTGAGAGGAAAGGAAGGAAATTAGTCCACTCTCCCTCAGGAGCTCTGTACACATTTGTCTCACTTAATCCTCAAAACAGTCCTGCAAGGCAGCTGTTATAATCCCCATTTTACGGTTAGGAGTGAAGTCCCTCCCCCACAGGCCCTCAGCTGCTCTGGGGCAGAGTCAGAATTAGTGCCCACAGCTCCTGACTCTCTCTCAGTGCTGTTTTGCCTACTCCACAATGCAGTCACCCCCAGGTGTCCCAGAGCATTCTCTTCCTTAGATAAATCCAAGATCTTACTTTTCCTGACGTCTTGATTCCTTTAGCCAGGGACGCGTACACAATGACCCAAGCCAGGAAGAGGCAGAAGGCTAGTGGCCACCTGATCTCACCAGGATACTCAATCCCTGCAGAAATCTTCAGCACAAAGTACCTAAGAATTGGAAAGAGGGAAGAGAGAGGGAAGGAGGGAGAGAAGAAGGGGGGAAGAAAGGGAGAAGGAGGTGATAGCCCACAGGCTGTAAGCCCCCAGCAGAGCCAGGCGCCTTGAACAAAACCCCAGCAACCTCCCCCGTGCCCATCAGGGACTCAATCAGATCAGGCCTTGGGGGATTTGCGGGTCTGGGCTCCCGCCCATGGCCATCTGCAGAGATGCCAGCTGGATCTGCCCTGCTCTTGATTCTGTGCCGGGAGACCGTGGTGGCCCTGGGTAGGCTTTTGCACAAGACTGTCAGCACCACTGTCCCCTAGAGTTGCCCTGGGAGAAAACAGAAACTCTAAACTGTCAAGGTTGATTTTTGTGTGTTTTCGGTATGGCTCTACCCTTTTATGAGTATGTGTTTGGATGATCTTAAGTTTTAGAAATTAGTACATAGTGGAAACTGCATATGTTGCATGACTATGAAAGCAGCTCTAGATTTTAGTTCAAGTTGTGTTGGGTATGTCCTGCGGCTGAAGTTGTCTAAAATGCAAAAAAGCAGGGCTGCCTAGACCTTGCTTGAAGAATGCATTCCAAGGTAGATGAACAGCCACTGCTGGCCCCTTGAGTCGATGATGAGGATATCGTGGCCTACCCGGACACCCACGCCCTTGCCAGGCAAATGGAGCCTAAGGATGGCTAGCAGGGTGGCCTCGCCCCTGAGTAAAGGAGGCAGCATCAAGGGCAGTGCCTGAAAACAGTCACACAACCCCTCCATCTTTTCGACCATCTAGCTACGCATCCTGAAGGAAACTGCTGTGTTTGTGTAGGTTGGTGTTTTCCTGTGACCTGAACAAAGGGCGAGCCAGAATCCAGACTCTGCAGCACTGTAGAACCGATGGCCCAGAAAGTTCTGACCTGCTGAGGGAGACAAAGGCAGTAGCCCCACACCCAGCATGGCCAGCTACTTTGAGAGGCCATCCAGCAGGAAAATAGTCATGCTTTTCAGAGCAGTGATGGCCAAGCTCCATGCCGACAGAGCCTCTTTCAGTCCCAAATCCTGGCACCACCTGGGTTCAATAGGACTGGCCAAGGGTGAAACTAACTGTGGCCCCAAGGCAAAACCTTTCTCAAGCAATGAAAAGGACCTTCCCCGTGTCCCCATCCCCCAAGTGGGCCAACGGCTTGGTCAACAATTCCAGCATACCGTGGCCATCTCAATGGCTCCATATTTCAATAAGAGACCTCAGACATGTCCTGAGACGCTTCTGATGACATTTCTCCTTAAAAATTAAACTAGCCCCAGGGGATTAGCAAAGACCACCAAAAGCAGTTTTGGGTGAGCCATTTTTCAGTACGTCTAACTGCATGGAACGTGTGATCAAACTTCATCGTACCACCAGTTCAGACTCAGTTTCTCAGTGCTCAGGGGGAATTCAAGACCCACCCCTGAAACCCAGACAGTTATCTGCAGAAGTGATTAATTAATCATTTCCCTAATTCTCCCTTCTGCTCCGCAGGAGGCAACCACGTTCCTGCTGAGCCTGTACAGGAGAGAAAACCTGGAATTCATGGCAATTGGGAGGACAATGGGGGAAATCAGTGACCATTTCTTATTATCTAAGTAAAGGCCACACACTGAGATTTGATTTATGGATTTTATTTGCCCCCAGTGTTCTATTTGAATTGTTTGGCTAACATTTAAAATGGGAGCAATCACATAAAAATCCAGTGGCCAGACAGGTATCTACACATGATAAGCAATCTCTTCAGTCTGCCACAGTTCCTACCACTCCCTATTGCCTCACTTGTTCATAATTCACTCAATGATATTCTGAGCCCCTGAGCACATTTGAGTTTACAATCCCTGACTTAAAGCTTAACTAGAGAAATTCTTTATTTACCCTCTTTTGAGCTCTGTCTACATTTACCTCCCTCAAGAAATAATTTAATCAACTTCACTAAACCTTCCTATGTCGTTAAGGATCTTCTAGTATCCCTGAACCTCAGTCTTCAATGTCCAGCAATACGGTAAAAAAAAATTAAGGCAAAGCTGTAAAAAAATAAAATAAAATTGGTTCTTGTTTAAACAAAAACTTTGACCATGACCTGTTGTCTTATTTTTTGCCTTGCTTCCCTGAAATCGAGTATAGAAGGAAAAAAAAAAAAAGGCAATCTGGTTAATTAAGGTCCATGTAGATCACACTGGATCAAGGTTTTGAAATGATTTCTCATTAGCATCCTGAATCACAGCAGCACTGATTCTGTCACCACCAACCACCGCTCAGCCGGCTCTCCATTTCAAGTTCACAAGACACAGCAATCTGCTCTTGGAAGCCAAGCCAGGATGAAAATCTTCCTCTCTCAGTCCATCCCTCGAGCCACCCGCCCACACCTCTGGTCTGCAAACTGAATGTTTATTAGTTCATTGGGTTTCTCTTAGAAAGTTTGAAGAGAAAAAGCATCTTACTTGAAATACTCTTCACTCCCACTGACAAACGTCTTATTGGCCTGGCTGGTGAAATTAACCATTGTCAAGTTGGGATAGGCCGTCATACAGAAAGTTGAGTTCTTGATCTGTATTTTGGGATGGTCACTGATCACACAGGAATCTATTTAGGAGAGGACAGAACAGAAACACATTGAAATCTGTACAGAAAACATACATGGGTCTCTCTCTAGCAGTTTAAAAACAAGAGCCAAAAACATGTGCCAAATATTGGAGAGTAACTTCACAAAAGTAGTAACTGTCTAACAATAATGTATTGCATATTTCAAAATAGCTAGAAGAGAAGAATTGTAACATTCCCAACACAAAGAAATCATAAGTTTTTGATGCAATGGATATCCCAACTACCCTGATTTGATCATTACACATTATATATGAGAGGGATCCCAAAAAACAATTTATCAGAAATTATATATTTGTTCTTATATGTTTAAACTTCAGTCACCTTCAAAGTGCCCTCTATTTGGTTTACCATGTATCAAGACATTTTTTCCACTTCTCAAAACAGTTTTTGAACTCATCAATGCTGATGCCTTTTAGTGCTTCTGCCATTTTTTGTTTCACCTCTTCCGCATCAGCAAAACATCACCCTTTTAGGAGACGTTTTCATCCAGGGAAACAAAAAATAACTCACCCAGGGTGAGATCAGATGAAGAGGGAGGGTGGGGCACGGGGGTCATGCTATTTTGCTCCAAAACTGCAGAACACTCAGCGCAGTGTGGGCAGGTTGATCATGTAGATCACCCATCAGGAAATGGACAAACACATTGAAAAAAATCTCCAAAAAAAATTCACTGACGCTGAATGCAACCTCTCACAACAACACCAGCTGGTACATTGATGCCCATGGATACCTAGAACTCTCACCACATGGGGGAAGCCTGTACTACATGACACCCATCCTCCAAAAGATAATTCTGGGTTTTGGGGGGGTCCCCTCCTTGTACATCTATCAAAATATTCCATGTACCCTAAACACATGAACAACTATAACCTATACACTTTTCAAAATACAAAAAAAAATGTATTAACTGAGTAGGAGGATCACAGAATTATTTTTTCTTCTTTGTTAGAGTGCCAGTTCCCTCTGCCCCCTCCCCGCAAAGCAGCACCCTGCACTGATGAAAAAGGTTCGCATTTCTGGGCCATTCTCTATGTGGTGGGCAGGCATCTCCAACACAGTATCTCACTTATTCCTCACCACAGCCTAGGCGGGGGTAATGTTATCTCCATTCTTGAAACAGGGAAACGGGCTTCATTAAAGAGGTTAAGTATCTCTACTGAAGTCACACAGCGAATGACAGAGAGAATCATGATCCAAACCCAGATCCTCATGGCGTCACAGAAAACAAATACATGGCAACAAATTTCACTGGAAACAAGCAAAGCTCCTGAGGGCTATGGTTACAGAAAAGTTCACTCAGGCTCACTGCCAGCACCATGGCCAACATACAGTAAGTACACAAGACATGTGTGACGGGTGCTTTCTAATTCATATGGGTCAGCGGAGGTAGTGGCCACCTGTGTGCTGGTGAACCTGAGACCTACCACGGTGGTACTCACGTGGGGACAGATTTGCTCCCCAGGGGACATTTTGTACTGTCTGGAGACATTTTTAGTTGTTACATCTGGGGGAGCTGGTGCTAGGGGAACCTAGTGAGTAGAGGTCAGGGATGCAATTAAATATCCAACCGTGTACAGGACCACAGAACAGGAAATTATCCAGTTCAAAATGACCACAGTGCTGAGATTCAGAAGGCCTGGCCTAGGCTGGGATGGGAAAAGGGAATTAATCACGTGGGTCTTAGGGTCAGACAGCGTGCTGGACACTTTAACAATTATTATCTCATGAAATACTTGGAAAATCTAGGAAGCACACATTATTATCTTCATTTTAAACAGGAAGAATCTGAAATCTTTCTGACCGTGTTACCATACCTCTCTAACAGCTTTATAAATACAAATTGACAGAGACTTTAAAGCAGCGGTTCCCAACATTGTTGGCGTCAGGGACCAGTTTCATGAAAGATAATTTTTCCATGGACTGCCATGGTAGGGGATAGTTTCGGGATGATTCAAGCACATTACGTTTATTGTGTACTTTATTTCTATTATTATTACATTGTAATAGATCATGAAATAACTGTCTTTATGAAATTATTATTTTGATATGAGTCTGCAAGCAATTGATTTACTAGAGTCTCTGTGCAGTCAAACCTCACTGCTCATGTTAACCTGTATTTGCGGCTGCTCCCCAGAGCTAGCATCACTGCCTCAGCTCCACCTCAGATCATCAGGCATTCGATTCCCATAAGGAGCTTGCAACCTAGACCTCTCTCCCACGAGCAATTCACAAGAGGGTTCACGCTTCTATGAGAATCTAATGCCACTGCTGACCTGACAGCAGGCAGAGCTCAGGCGGTAATGCGAGTAGTGGGGAGCGGCTGTAAACACAGATGAAGCTTTGCTTATTCACCCACCACTCACCCCCTGTTAGAGAGGTATTGTAACATGGTCAGAAAGATTTCAGATTCTTCCTGTTTAAAATGAAGGTAATAATGTGTACTTCCTAGATTTTCTAAGTATTTCATGAGATAATAATTGTTAAAGTGTCTAGCACACTGTCTGACCCTAAGACTCACGTGGTTAATTCCCCTTTACCATCCCAGCCTAGGCCAGGCCTTCTGAATCTCAGCACTGTGGACATTTTGAACTGGATAATTTTCTGTTCTGTGCGACCCGGTTTCTAACAGACCATGAACCAGCACCAGGCTGTGGCCGAGGGACTGGGGACTCCTGCTTTAAAGAATACACCAGGGCCAGGAATGGTGGCTCACACCTATGAACCCTGCACTTTAGGAGACTGAGGTAGGAGGATCGCTTGAGCCCAGAAGTTCAAGACCAGCCTAGGCAACATAGCGAGACCTCATCTCTGCAAAACTTTAAAAAGTTAGCCAGGCATGGTGGCACATGCCTGTAGTCCCAGCTACTCAGAAAACTCAGGAGGGACGACTGTTTGAATCCAGGAGCTGGCGGCTGCGGTGAGCCATGATTGTGCCACTGTATTCCAGCCTGGGCAACAGAGTGAAACCCTGATAAAAAAGAATCCACCAGGACTAATCCCAAAGGACAGTATTCTGTAAAGGAGCAAATAGCAACACAGTAATAATAACAATAACAAGTTACACTCACATGGCACTTAACTATGTCTCAGACACTACTTGAAGCGCTTTGTATGTATGTGGACTAATTCACCCCTAAGAGATAGGTACTATTATTAATGCTATGTTACAGATAAAGTCACTGGGTGGGCTCAGTGGCTTAGCCTGTCATCCCAGCACTTTGGGAGGCTGAGGCGAGTATATTGCCTGAACCCCTGGGTTCCAGACCAGCCCGGGCAACTTGCCAAGAGTTCGTCTCTACAGTAAATCCCAAATTAGCTGGGTGTGGTAGTGCATGCCTGTAGTTCTGGCTACTTGGAAGGCTGAGGTGAAAGGATCGCCGGAGCCCAGCAGGTTGACCCTGGGGTGGCTGTGAGTGTGCCACTGCCCTCCAGCCTGGGCAAAAGAGCAAGACTCCAAATAAAAAAAAAAAAAAAGATACTAGGCACAGACAGATGCAGTTCTTGACCAAAGTCATCATCAAACCAAGATGCAAACAAGCACTCTCTCTTAGGAGTCCATGCTCTCAACCACTTTACTGAGAAACAGCAGGGGTCTCAAACTCAGACACCCACAGAGGCCAGGCTGATGACACAAATGAAGAAGGCATAAAATGGAGAGTTATAGGGAGAGGTGGGGACTGTGGCCAACCAGAGAGGACTCCAGCCAATCGGTGCTATGTTCTTCCAGATGTTGAGGCAAATGATACAGAACATCTGAATATTAACATGAAATCTCTCCATGTAAACATGTTGCAAATGAGCCAGGTGTGGTGGCCCATGCCTGTGATCCCAGTGCTTTGGGAGGTCACGGCAGGAGTTTGAGATCAGCCTGGGCAGCATAGCAAGACCCCATTTCTACAAAAAATAAAAAATTGCCGGGCATGGTATTGCACACCTGTGGTCCCAGCTTTTCAAGAGGCAGAGGAAGAAGGATCACTGGAGCCCAAGAGTGTGAGGCAGCTGTGAGCTATAACCACACCACTGCACTCCAGCCTGGGCGACCAAGTGAGGCCCTGTCTCTGAAACCATAAATTAAAAATAATAGATTGTGGCCAGGCTCGGTGGCTCAGCCCGTAATCCCAGCATTTTGGGAGGCTGAGGTAAATGGGTCGCTTGAGCCCGTGGGTTCGAGACCAGCCAGGCAACTTGGCAAGGCCTCATCTCTACAATAAATTTTTTTAAATATTAGCTGGGTGTGGTAGCACACACCTGTAGTTACAGCTCCCTGGAAGGCTGAGGTGGAAGGATCACCAGAGCCCAGCACATCGACGCTGGGGTGGCCGTGAGAGTGCCACTGCACTCCAGCCTGGGCGACGGAGTGAGACTCCAACTCAGTAATAATAATAATAATAATAAATTGTTATACATGGATCGAAATTGTTTTTAAACACTGAGAACAGCCATAACAAAAGCATATGCAGCCTAGATCAGATGTATGGGTGCCCATTGCACACCCTCCGTGGAACAGCAAGACGGATAAGACTGTGGGCTCAAGAGGTCCACTAGCCCTGAGAGCTTGGACAAGTTCCTTCCTTTTTCCAAGCTCCCATTTTCTGATAGCAGTTGTTCACATGTCTGCTGCAAGGACCAAATTAAGTGGGATCACAAATGAAAACAAAATCCACATGATGCCTACACACGGTTGGCCCTCAATAAATGTTAGCTGTAACTCAATCATCATGGCTACACCTTCTTAGGGAGTGAGCATCTCTAGTCCTGACCGTCATCTTCCACGAGCCCACTTGCTGCCTGCCACAAATCGCCTACTGCCTCCCACACATCCCCCAGAGTTTCTCAGAATGTTGAGTAAAAATTAAGGCAATCGTGAGAATTCCTTCCCTTCGATTCGTTCTTTAAGACAAGGTCTTTCAACAGTGGTGCTAAGGTCATGTGGGGTCAGATAACTCTTCGTTGTGGGGGCTGTCCTGTGTGCACTGCAGGACATTTAGCTGCACCCCTGAACTCCGTCCACTAAATGCCAGGAGCATGCGTCCTCACCCCTTGTTGCAACAACCAAAAACGTCCCTGAACACTGCCAAATCTCCCTTGTAAACTCCACCTGGTTGAACGTTATTCAATGTTCTCTTCTTTAGTCTAATCAAATAACAGAATCTCAGGAAGACGCCCGCTTAATAACTGCCAAATACTGGTATTTACTGGGGAAGCTTTTGTGTCCTCCAGCAGCGACCTGAATGAAGACAATTCAAGGGCCATCCATATCCCTTCTCTGTAAATAAACACGTAAGTTGTTATTCCTCGTCCTCCTGCCAAAAAATACGTCCACCCCTGAGACCGAAAAGATCACTAACTCGAGGGCAAATCGCTTGCTTCCCGTTGCGAAGCACGCGGGCAGCTTCCCTGGAGAGCGTCTCTGGCTGTCTGCGGATCCCTGCCCGCGGCACCAGTTCAAGGTCACGGCTCCCCGCTCGCTCGCTCGCTCCTTGCAACCCCAAGTCTCCTTGCAATATCACTTCCCACCACTGGGCGGCAGGAGCGTGCTTCCCAACGCGGCGCGCCCGCGGGTCTGCAGGCGAAGGAACCACGGGCCTTCTCACCCGAGAGCTCCGCGGCCCAGCAACCCCGAACAAAGAACAGCGGTAATGATCGTGCTAAATTGGAAGCAGTTGGAATGGGATTCTCTTTACTCGGGCAATTATTAATAAATGAAGGCGCATGAAAGACCAGAGAGAAAAGGAATCGTTTAATTAAACTTCTAATGAAAATGAAGCCATTCCCGAAATAGAAATGGTACTGATGTGGTTTCCCATTTCAGCTAACCCAGCTAGCCCTAATTGTCACAAAACAGTCGCCGTCTCACTTGGCAGGGCACAGATTAGGTGTTCCCCGTTACAGAGAGCAGGAGGGTGGAATCACCCTTAAAAAACTCAGCCTCTCTCACAAGCTGCACCTTAGAAATACATGGCCCATCCAGCCTCCATCCAGGGACAGATCCAGGGCTCTCCGCTGGGGCTGGAGTGGGTATCTAGCCCTGGCATCTCCAGGGTGAAGCAGAGGTCCCGGGCCGTATGTCCCTAGCAGCACTGAGAGGGACATGGGACAAACATCTCCCCACTGTGACTGGAGGTCACAATGGCAGGCAACGTATCCCCTTTCTCCTGGGATGAGTCCTTTTGTCACAAGGCATGCGGTAGTTACAGGGTGGTGGGGGGGAGGATGAGTCTGGAAGGTCATTGAGGGAACAGAGCTGAGCTCGCTCACTAAGATGGTTTGGGGACCAGCCTGGGAAGACCCGTTATCTGGGCTCCCGATTTGTCCAACGGGACTCTGCAAGTCAGGCCGCCATCACCTTTTCTAAGTCATCCCAGAATTCCAAGGGACCCACACTCCTGCAAGGGATAACCTGGCCCCAAGAACAGAACATGCTGGTGTGCAGATAACACAGAGCATGACAGACAGGGGCTGCACTGAGAAAAAGTGGGGGTTGGAACCTTGTTTCTTTGGGCCAGGGAAAAAAAAGATAATTAAAGCACCGGCTAAGAATGAGATAGGATCTTCCCAGCCTGCCCCTGCACTCGCAGGGAATAATCGGAGTGAAAAATGCCCACTGTCTCTGTACTCCCAGCTTGCACCGGTTTTATGGCTTGTGCCGGTCAACTAGGAGCTTAGCTGTGCAATGTCTGCTCTGCCTGTCATGTCGCCCGGGTGATTGTGAGCCAGGCTGGAAACCACCACCCATGTGCCTGGCCTAGTCAACATGCTCAGCTTGCTTAAATGCACACACCCACACCCACACCCACACCCACACCGAGTCTGTAAAGTAAATACGTGTCCATGATAGAAAATGTAGAAAGGAATGGCGTCTCTCTGGGGCTGTGGAGAATTCATCTTTTTGCCCTCAACACACTCAAAGGGTTAAATAGCACCCTGGTTCAGCAATGTGCAGACCGTCAGGGGAAAGGCTGGTTTTTTAGGGCAACACTAGGCTCCAAGTAGAGATCCCAGGAAACTGGCCTCAGCACTGACCCAGCTGACATAGTGTCAACAGATCTACTGGGGGAGGGAACTACTTGTTTCTAGGTCCCCATTAAAATGACCAGAGCAGCCAGGCACAGTGGCTCAAGCCAGCACTATGGGAGGCCGAGGCAGGAGGATTACTTGAGCCCAGAAGCCCAGAGTTCAAGACCAGCCTGGGCAGCATAGTGAGACTTCTTCTCTGCAAAAAATGTTTTTAAAAAAATTAGCCAGGCTAGTCCCGGCTATTTGGGAGGCTGAGGCCAGAAGATTGCTTGAGCCCAGGAGTTCGAGACTACGGTGAGCCATGGGTGTGAGAATGCGGAGAAAAAGGTATGCTTCTACACTGCTGGTGGGAATGCAAACAAGTGCAACCTCTTTGGAAAACAGTGTGGCGATTTCTGAAAAAACTAGAAATTGACCTTCCATATGACCCAGCAACCCCCTATTGGGAACATACCCAGAGGAACTCAAATCATTCTACAAAAAAGATACCTGCACACATGTTTGTTGCAGCACTATTCACAATAGCAAAAAAATGGAACCAACTGTGTGCTGCCCATCGAAACTGGACTGGATAAAAAAATGTAGTACGGATAAACAATGGAGTATTATGCAGCCATGAAGAAGGACAAACACATGGATAGATTTAGAGTCCATCATTCTCAGTGATCTATCACAGAAACAAAGGACAGAGTACCATATGTTTTCACTCATAAGTGGACCTTGAACAATTATCATAATACTATTAGAAAGGCACTGGCAGTAGTAGGAAACTGCCAGGAGAGGGGGGGCACACCTCATCAACAAGGGTACCTGCATAATGAACATTTGTATACCTAACCCTGAATTGTACCCCGCATCTTCAAAATAAAAAAATTTTTAAAAGTTGTCATTTTTATTCAGTATGCTTCACAAATAGTAAGAACACAACAAAAATGTTATGATTGCGTGTTCAGAAGACCAAGAATATTGAAGGAGGAAGAACGAGGATAAAATCTATTCACAAATTGGTCAGCGCTGAGAAGTTTCCATCAAAGAGGTTTGGGCTGATGCAGAAGTTTTGTTACAGAGCATTGCTCTTCAATTAAAGGCATAGTTGAGGTTCTCTAGAGATAAATCATTGTAGGGGGAAGTGGAACAAATCCCCTTAGGCATGATTTTTGGCTTGGAAGAGGGAGATTGAGGAGGTGTTGGCTTCTTAGCTTTCCAGGGGAAGCAAGAAACAGTGCACAGGAACTGCAGTGATTCCAAACCACAAAACACTTCCCAAGGATGTTCACGTGGGATGTGTTTGAGAACCCTTTCCCCGCCCACACACACACACGAATGATAAATTGCCAAGTCCACCTGGCTCCAGCCCTTACAAAGCATGATTTTCACATACCTTAGACAGGACTTCCCTGAGTTTTCTGTGGCATCCTTCAATGGCTGCCTTAAGGACTGTTTCATTGTGGCCTTCATCTCTGGCATTTCTCGGTGACTTCAGCTCTTTACAGCAGGACCATTTAGGTCCCAGGACTATTTGTTTTCCAACCAAAGATGTTCATATATGTGGTGTGTCAATCCGCTTTTACTGAATGACTGGATTGTCACTTCTCCAAACACCTTAAGATATGTTCCAGGTCCTATATCCTTTATATTACTTTGTTATTCTTCTGTTCCAAGAGAATGGGGTGGTTTCTTCCTTGCTTGCCCAAGGGACTGAGGATGGCATAACCCTCCAAGTTTCCTGGCCCCTTGGAGAGGCCACGCTGCCACATCAAGTGGTCTAAATTGTTCTAACACACCTAACCTTACTGGAGACAATGACCTATGGCGCATTTTCCCCTGGGATTTTTACAAACATTGCTTCACACTGTATATTAGTTTCCTATGGCTGAAAACAAATTACCTTGGTGGCACAAAACAACAAAAATGTATTGTCTCCCCATTCTGGAGGCCAAAAGCACAAAATCAAGGTGTCGGCAAGGTGGCACTCCCTCTGGAGGCTCCAGAGAGAATTCTTCCTTGCTTCTTCTAGCCTCTGGTGGTTGTTGGCATTCTTTGGCTTCCGGTCTCTGCTACATGCTCACATCACCACTCTTCCTTATATGTTTGTCTTCTTCTCTTCTGTCTCTTATAAGGACACTTGTCATTGGATTCAGTCCATGATTGACCCTCACCCCCACATGTTCATGATGGCTCCTAAAGGCCCACTTAAAACCCACTGTGGCTCTAGCACCAGCTTTCAGGTTTGCTCTGCACATCCACGGAGAATGGTGCATGTGATCTCTTCAGATGAAGGCAGCTGGAGATGCTGGTAGCACACAAAAAAGAGGCAGTATGGCTAAGAGGTGTCAGTGAGAAGCAAGAGATCCCTAGCCAAGGTTTGGGTGAAGCCCAAGTCTCTCTCCACAGCCATGTAAGTTCCATCCTAGACCCGAGTCAGCACTCAGAAGCCTCTTCGTTTCTGTTTTCCCTATGATTTAAGTGTGAAATGGACTTCTGCAACAATTCTTTTCTCAGTAAGCATTAGTACAAATAGACAAACAAAAAATTAGTAGAATAGTTGAATAGGATAGATCTTGGCCAGAAGCCTTCCTTTTGGGGCCTCTTCTGCCTGTGTGTATGAATTTATGTTGATCTCCATTAAGCAGATCCTCTGCTTTCTATGCATCTGGGGAGTTGACTCAGAAATACACACACAGAAGACAATGTTTTCCATCCATTTGTCCAACAAATCTGTATTGACAGTTTAATTATTAAGTACTGACTACATTTTGGAGGATTAAAAGATGAATCAGAATCCTGAATGAAGACATATAAGATACTTTGCCACAGATGATCTCACTGGATCGTCAGAACAGATTTACATGATTCCTTGGGTAGTTGTCGTTTCACAAATGATAAAACTGAAACCCAAAGAAGGGAGGGCCTAGTATTCCATAGCTAGTGAGAGGTACAGCTGGACTTCGACTCAAAAATGCCTCACTCTCTAGCCTTTCTTTGCGCCACGCAAATAATACCGTCAGGATGGATATCGGATTAGGGAGTTTATCAGTCAGGGGCCCAAGAGGAAGCACAATTCACTCTAGATGATGCAAACAAAAAGGCTTTCATGAAGGGGCTATCTACAGTGGCGTGATATGTTACAGGGATAAATTAGGGCTATGGAGGCACCCAGACACTAGCTGTGGTGGTAAATGCTTACTATTTCTGTGGCGGAAGGAAGCAGAGGCGTAAAGGGTGTACCTGGAGCCTGACAAGAACTGAGGAATAGATGAAGGGACACTTGGCAGAAGATGTACTCTTGGAGGGTAGCAACTACAAGAAGATAAGCAGTGTTAAAACAGAGAAGGAGAAGGAAGGTATCTTCTCCCCAACTCCTGATCTTCCTTCTGCTATCTCCCATTGGATGAACCCGAAGGAAAGCAGGCGGGAATGGGAGCCTGTTGACAGCATGTTTAAGGATAAGCATCTCATCCGAGCACTTGGAACAAGGCAGAGGATGCATTAGCATGGAGGCGGTGCAAACCCACCCAGAAAGATAAAACATGCACGTGAATAACAGATTCCAGACGAGGGAGAGAACTTCCGGCTTACAGGTGAATAGGCAGGTTAGTGCGAGCGTGACCAGGGAGGGCGTCATTGAGACGTCTCTGGCTGGACCTGGAAGAGGATGCAGAATCTAGAGATATGGAGATAGGAAAGGGGTATTTTCAGGCAGAACGGACAATATTGCAAAGGCATAAGGACACACGGTCTATGTGGAGTTGGGGGTGCATCTGTGGGGAATAACGAATGGTTCTGTTTGAAACTTGGATGTAGGAAGGAGAAGTAAGGCCAAAAGGGAGGCTGCATCCTTTGGTGAGGAACCTGAACTGCTCAGTGAAAGAGTTAGCTTTTATTCCGGGGACAGTGAAAAACACCAGTGCAGTTCCGTGAGGGAGAGGCTTTAGATATTAATTCTCTAAACAGAGAGCAAAGTGTAGACTCTGAGGAGGAAGGAGAAGGACAGCATTGTCTCATGGAAGAAGTAGCTGCGGAAAGGCTTCGCCCTTTTGCTTGAACCTCAAAGTCAGGTTACCCCAAGAAGCTCTCGACCAGATTCATTCTCCTGTCATCTTCCTTCCTTAGGCTTTAAAAATCAAGTATAGATTCAGTTAAAAAGTCTAGCCCCTCAGATGGTTTGTTTAGTTACGGGTGCCAAAACGTAACACACATCATTGAGAAAGCAGTAAATTCAATGAAAGACCTAGTCACAGTAATAGACACAACCCAAACTTCTGAGAGCTAACTGGTTCCATGACTTCAGGTTGATTTCTTTTCTCCTGGAGTAAGATTGTTTGTCTGATGTCTTCTCTACTTAGCAGCCATCGGCCTACCTTTTTTGGTTCCAGTTTATCTCTTTTAGGCCACAGTGAATGAATCCTCTTTTCAGGGATAATTTGCTCATTTGTTTTGTCCTTATAGAAGCTTGGAATGTGTAACTTTTACACAACCATATGGGTCCAGATCCCAGTAAGAAAGAGTCAGCAGGTGTTTCTACTAAAATCCAAAGCTCTCTCAATCTGCCTCCAGTTACTGAAAGTACTAGCAGAATTTCCCAAGGAGATATGTGGGATAAAGAGCAGAGAGGCTGCAATGTTACCAAGTCCTAGAATGTCATCCTAGAGGCATTCAGAAGTGAAGAACTGTTACAAAGCCACCTATTCCCACACAATGTCTAATTTCATAGAGTAGTTTGTTGACTTCAGAAACATTGGAACAGAGATGGTGGTATCTTACCATATTGCTTGTGTAGCTACAACCAGCAAGGAATTTTTTTTGGTACATCCATTCTGACAGATGAGGTGGGAAATAGAAATACCTTACAACTCACTTTTGCTTCAGTTATTTATTTTTGAGATAACCATGGTTTGGTGGAGAATATCCAGATAATTACATTTTTTTGACTCACTTTGACAGTAATTTGCAATATTCAGGACTCTAAAAAGAAACACTACACAAATAAAACACCTATATAATGCCAACATATATTTCGAACTATACAGAAAACTGACTGTTTTTCTCATAATGTAGGTGAGAATGTTTAGTCTGCAGACAATACTGACTAGAGCACTCACTGGCTGTGTTTTCCAAGACCAACCACTTAATCTTTCTGAACCTTAGATCACTCACCTGTAAAATGTTTACGCCAGATTAAGAAGATCAAATGATAATGTCTCTTGACATGCTTTTTTAGAAAATAAAATCTATTATTTTTATAAGTGGTCATTTGTTTCTGCTGTAATTTCTTGGGAATATGTCTCTTTAAACTTAGCTAATCAGAAATGGTGATAATGGAGTAAACAAGTCTACTGGCTATCTCTGTTCTTGGACTTTGGTCTTTAGTCGTGTGCAAAATGATGTTATTTAATTAAATTCCTAAAACATTGTCTGATTTCTTGATTAAGTGCTGTGGGACACGTAGAGTTGAGTAAATAAAGTCACTGCATTCCTGAGGTTTACAACAGAATAGATAGATAGAGGCATGGATGCATACGTAGATGATAGATAGATAGATAGTAGATGATTTAGATAGATTGATGACAGATAATTGATAGATAGATGAGATACATAAATAGATAGATCGATGACAGATAGATACATGCAAAGAGAGAACGAGAAAGTCATACATGGAGAGAGAGGAGAATAGAGAAAGAAGTAGAGACAGAGACAGAGACAGAGATAGAGATAGAGAGAGGGAGAGTTAGAGCTAGAGATAGAGATAGAATGTCTTCCTTTCAATTGATTTTGCTCATAAGTGGTCTTTACAAATAGGCCTTTGCTCCCCCACTGATTCTGATGACAATGGCCATGTCTGTGAGACTAGAAAGTAAGAGGTTCACCAGGAAGAAGGGGTTTTTCAGCAGCCATGTTTGACTAAGTACTTGTCAAGTGATTTTCTTCATGGCGATTTGGCATAAGAGTTGTAAAAATTTTACTGAAAGCATATAAAAGGTGGTTCCATAGAAGTGGATAAAGTTATTTTTCGTTTTATCTTTTAGTCCTGGTTAGTGAGGGCAGCATTGAAGAATCTTGGAAGTAAAGATGAAGATTAGAGCACAGAGTTAAATAGTTTGACTTCATGTGTTTTTTTTTACTTGAAACACTTTACAAAAGTAACAATGACAATAATAGAAAGGTTAATTCTTACTTTTTAGGCAGTAGTGGCATTTAAAGGTATGTACCTCAAGTTACGATTTAAAAACACAGATCTGGCTTTATGAACCCTAGAAAATGGCCTATTTCTTTAACTGACTATATATACATTAAAAGAAGCTAGCTCTAACAGAATTAAGACTGGTTGAGGCACCAAAGATAAAAGATTAAATTTGTTCAAACATCATAAGAATAAATTTGTTCAAACATCATAATGACTAAATCCACCTGGGGAAGAGAAGGTTTCTGAGGATGCTGAATTATCCCCAATGAGACACTGTGTAAAAAATGTGGTTTGAGGTTCTGTAGGTGAAGTTTCATGGAATCGTTCCCTATTTGTGTTAACAAGCATGCCAAATGGTTAAAAATTAAGTTATTTATCTTTGAC
>CAUYQG010162113.1:0-17338 GCA_963574415.1 Tarsius wallacei | reverse complement strand
AATCCACGTTATGTCCTTTCAACTGGAATCTGTCTTCTCTGTCCCCATTCTATTGTACTTTGAGACCTAGGGTTTCTGCTGCCTCCCAGAATAGGAGTTTGCCAGCTTGGCCCAGGGATATGTATACGTCTTGGTATATGTCTATATTATGCTGATATGCTAGGAAATAATAACAGCTGCTGAGATTCAAGCTCCTATAGCCAGGGGCAGACTGGATTCGAACCTACGTTTCTTGTGTGCCTTTGGTGCTCTCCCCTCAGCACAGGGGCAGATGTACAGGGACAGCTCATGAGAGAAGAGTCTGATGCAAACCTGCAGGTTGCTGCCGTGGGTCAGGTGGCAGCATGTGGGTCAGGTGGCAGCACATGGGTCAGGTGGCAGCACTGCAGTACGTGCTGAGAGCAGTGGGTGGGTCCTGTCCCTGTACAGGACCAACCAGCCCACCAGGCAGAGTCCAGGCTGCAGGCCAGACTGCTTTGCAGGGGTTGTGTTGGATGCCACCTCTCAGTCTGCCTACAAATGCAAGGCCTCGTGACTTCCCCTTGGTGGCCTGGGCTGCTAGCGCACCATCTGCTCCCTAGTTGGACTTGCAGCTGGGAGTTCATGCATGACAGAGACTCTTCCTGCAGGCGGTGCTGGGTCTTTGAAGCTGGCCCGATGGGTGGGGACACAAGTAATGTTCCCACATATCAGAGAGGTGAAGACAGGCTCCAATGTGGGCGCTTTTCCATCTTCCATTTAGGGCTTAATGACTTCCAGAAGTCACCACTAAAATTGCGGTAAGGAGGACGGGCACGTATTTTTAATCTCATTTTGGAAATGAACCTAAATTAACTTCTCCAAGATTACACAGGGCATAGCTGGAGAACCCCAGGACTGACTTCATACCTCCTCACACTCAGAGCCTCATACCTGTGGCCACTCCCTGGAGGCAGAGCCTGAAAACAAAGCCTCTCACCCTGGCTGCATATTAGAATCACCTGGGGAGCTTTAAAAACGCTCAGGTTCAACCTCCAGAGATTCTGATTTAATTGATCTGGGTGCTTCCCAGGTATGAGCAGTTAGTAAAGTTGGAATGAGATGGTTGGAATGAGTGTCCATGCTGGGTTTCAGACTTGAGGAAGCAGGAGATGGTGCAGGCCAGGGGTTCCCAGACTTGACTGCACATGGGAATCATCCTGACACCTGGTTCCTGCCCCTAGACACTCTGATTTAATTAGCATGCAAATCAGGATTTTAAAAGCATCCGGGTGATTCTAAGATTCAGTAAAGTTTGAAAACCATTGGGACAGGAGAATACCCCACTCCTCTGAGTTTGGTCAGCAGACCAGCAGCATCAAGGTCACCGGGGAGCTTGTAAGAAATGCAGTTTCACTGGGCATGGTGGCTTCCCTGCAGTCTCAGCTACTGTGAAGTCTTAGGCCGGAGGATCACCTAAGCCCAGGTGTATGAGGCTGCAGTGAGCTGTGATTGTGCCACTGCATTCCAACCTGGGTGACAAAGTGAGACCTTGTTCTCTAAAAATAAAAGAAAGAAATACGGAATCTCAGGCCCCACCCGGGATCAAAGTTGCACTGAATCCAAATCTGCATTTTAACAAGATTTCCGAGTAACTTGTATACCTATTACAATTTGACTTCGGGACTGTTATGATAAAGAGGCAGATAAGGGCATAATTTTTGAATCAATCCCTCTTCATGTATGTGGCCATTTTACTGATGATGGCTGAGTACACACTTGCTCTGTGTAGCACCATGCTGGGCACTGCTTCTTCAAAGAGGGACAGGCACGTAGCTGTCAACCGTAACAAGGGCAACTCCAGCACCTGTGGAAGTTTGAGGAGCACACTGGATGAGGGCATTCAAGGAGTGTGCCCTTCGCTGTTCTGGAGAGCAGAGAGCCGTCTCGCAGGGCCTGGTATGTTCAGGGGTTGCAGAGGCCCAGGATGGCTGCAGAGGCCCAGTGGACGTGGGTAGGGTAGGATGGTGAGTGGGGTCTGTGCCCAGTCTGGATTCCTGAGGGAACCCACGAATTAGTACAAAGCAGGCTGGGGAGGGGGGATCCCAGGATTGGAAGGGACCTTTGGTTGTAGGCAGTGAGAAGTCTGTGGAGGCTTTAGGTGGGAAGGAGAAGAATGTCATGAGCAGATTGGCCTTCGTTCATGGTGGAGAACTCTAGAAGAGTAAGTGGGAGAGTAAGTGGGAGACACCAGTAGTTGGGACTCTAAGAATCCAGAGGCCTGATGATTGGAGGCTGGCAGAGGGGATGGAGGGGAGGGTTGGGTTCAGGAGACAGTTCTGAGAGGATCTGGATCCCCAGGATTTAGGGCGGATTGCCTCAAACGTGAGGTTGGAAAGAGAGAAGTTGTGCGTGACTAGGGTGCAGTTCCAACAACTACGCAGAGGTGGTGCCATGCCTTGGGGTCACATGAGTGGCAGACACCCGTGGGTGGATTTGGGACCAGAGCTCAGGAGTTGAGACTGGATGTAGATGTGAGCGTCAACAGCATCCAAAGGGTTGCTGAAGCCACAGGAGTGGGTGCGATCATTTAGAGCAGGAAAGGGAGATGAGGGGGACAGACAAAGCTTGGGGATCCTGCGACTGAAAGGGAGATGGGAGGAAAGGGAAAAGGAGAAGGGGGAGGAGGTTGGAGAAGTGAGAAGGAGCCAGCAAAGACAAACTCGAAAGAGTGGATCCGAGGAGGAAACAGAACACCTGAGGACAAAGCCAGATGTTCAGGAAAAAGAGCACGACTTGCTGAAGAAGATGGCGCAGAAGATTGAAGTAGGCGAGGACATCTAGCATCAGGGTTTGATGCTTAGACCACTAGCTGAGAGGAAAGAGTTAAAAATGGGTAGAGACACAGGGGGAGAGAAGACAAGGACAGAGCCACCTCTCAGAGGTCCGGGGAGAGATGTCATTCAGATCAAGGAGAGAGGAGGAATTCATCCTGGAGAAGGGAGAATGAGAAAGTAGTTCCCATCCATGGTCTCTGACAGGCACAAAGTACTCTGCTGACTGCCAGGAGAAGACACTGGCTTGGGCAGCCTGAGTTGGTGGCTGAGGCTCTGGGGGGTGGGGTGGAGGGGGAAGGCAGGGCCCCCTGTCTGCAGCAGCCCTAGCAGCCAGCACGGCATTGCACTGTTTCCAGCAACAGATGCTCAGGAGGCGAGAAGGGTGAAGATGGCGGTCGGCTTCAGGCTTGGGGATTAGCCCAGCTGAAGGGCAAGTAAGGAGGGGCACCAAGGGCGATGTGGAACGCCACGGATGCCATCATCTCCTAAGTCAAGTTTCCCTGCCCTTTGTTTCAGGAAGGTCAAGTGCAGGGGCAGCCACACCCACCCAGTGGACCTCCTTTAAGGGGTAATGGCTGCTGGTTCCTTGGATGGCCCAGATCTGTTAGGAACGAGGAAGCCCCACAGATGTCCCCAGAGCAACTTCTGCTCTGTGCCCACCAGTCCAGATGGTTCTGGAGACTGGCGACCGACAGACTCCCCTACCCACTGCTGACTCTCCAGCTCCTCAGGGATCCCAGGGATCCCAGCATTGGAAGGGACTTTAGTGATCAACTTGCTCATCCACTAGTGATTATCAGGCAGTCGTGACCCCTGCGGGCATTTTGGAACTATATGGGGACACTTCGATTGTCACAGTGATTCGAGGAATACTACTGACATTTAGTAGGTAGAGGCCAGGTTTGTCTGGTCTCATGCGATGCAGTTCTGTCCTACACAGCAAAGATGTGTCCCCTATCTTCCGTGGCTCTCACGTGCCTTGCCAAACAGTAAAAACCTGTTCCGGTTACCTATGAACTATGGCTAACAGATAAACACAGTTAAGTGGTCTAGGAATGTTTCAGCATATAAATCAAGGAATACTGGGCATGGTGGCATGTACCTGTAGTTCTAGCCACCCAGGAGGCTGAGGTGAGAGGATCTCTTGAGGTCAGGAGTTTGAGTCCAGCCCAAGCAACACTGCATGACCTTGTCTCTACAACAACAAAAAATATGGTCCCAGAAAAATGTTGGTCCCAGAAAAATCGAGGAGAGATTGTATTTTAGAACTTTACTGAGAGTTGTGTGTCATTTTGGAAAATCACGTCTCTGAAGGCAAAGTCCTGGCAGTAATTGAGTCACTGAAACAACACACCTGTGTCAGTCTGCATTTTCACCAGTTCATAATCTACATATAATCACAAGCTTGTCATTTTATTCTATTATGCATGATCATGCCTGAACATTTACATGTTGAAATGCCTGTTCTTATAATATAAATATGTCATTTTAATCTGTCAAGAAGTTGTATTGATTAAAAAAGAATACACTGTTTTTTTAAAAGTAGATTTTACTCTGTTATTTTATTTCAGGATAATAAAGGAGATATTATCAGATATTTGCTATAAAAGAAGGTGTTTTAGTTCTGGCAGAGTTAAAAAAGGCTCTCGTCCCAGTCTCTCAGCCAGTGAGTTGAATTTTCTCTACAGAAATTCTAGTAGCTGGTTGTTCAGCTCTGCTGGGACATTTCCAGGGCCGGGAACTCATCCACTCTCTGGGTAGTCAGTTCCATCATCAGGGTGCTGGCTGTTGAAAGTGATTGCATATAAGACACCGAGCCTGTCATTGACTATCTCCCACCTCTGGTCCTGGCCATGTCCCCCAAGGCCACATAGTGTCAGTTCTTCTACATGAAATCCCCTGATATTTGTAGGTGACCATAAACCCCATGCACCCCCCGCTCCACTATCTTCTGTCCTCCAGACAGAATGTCTACGGGTCCTTCACCGCTCTGTATGTGACATGATTTGCAAGCCTGTTGTTCTCCTGGCCAATTCAGGCACTGTACTAAGCCTGAGAGATTCAGAGAGACAGTAGGGTCAATTCTGTTCAATGGATATTTTACAGACTGTTGGCTGACCTATGCCACTCACTGTGCTCAGCTCTGGGGACACAAAGATGATTTAGAAGCAGCTGTTGTCCCTGGGAGCTCAGCCAACAGTGAAACAGTCCCATCAAATGGAGGATTAAATACATATTCATCCTTCTTTCCTCCCAAGGTTCCTTTAGACTTAAAGGAAGGGGATTTTCTTAAACAAACAAACAAACAAACACATTAACATGCAACGAGGAAGAGAGGGAGGCATCCACAGATGTGATGCTTCCACCAAATTCCAGAAGACTCAGAGCAGGTGGACGTGGCGGTATGGGACAGTCATGCCGAAGAGAGGAGGAAGTCTTAGCTTAGAGTCCTTGAAGAAGTGGGTGTTGGGAAGGAGGAGCTTACTTCCCCCTGGAGAACCCCTGAGAAGGGGTCCCCTAAGGGCCAGGTGCGGCAGAAGGCAGGAATGAGAGCTGGTATCAGAATAGGGGGATTATTTCAAAGTTCACTTCAATAACAGCCAGCCCCTACACCAAACAAAACATTGACAGGCAGGGCTCTACCACTCAGGAAGATTGACTTGTCCCAGAGGACAGATCTGCGAGGATCTCACTGAGCTGGCTCCCCCTGGAAACCCAAAGCCAAGCTCAGCTACTGACAAAACCACACTCATGTACACACAGCTTCAAAATAAGCAGCGTCGTATTCTTAAGCACATAGATATAGCCAAAGATATTCCACCCCCAAGGAGAGTCTAGCGTGACTGAGACTGAGGGAAACAAAGAGAATAAGAAGACCCCCGAGGAAATGGAAATCATGTAAGGAACAGAAAGGAACTAGAAACAAAACAAACAAAACCTCTAATTAGTCCGCAATACTGAAAAGGAAAACTCGGGGGAAAAGAAAAGTGCTCCTGGAAGTTAAAACATCTTAAACATGGCTGCCAAAGTAAATATTCCATAGAATTGAAGATAAGGTTAAGAAAACTTCACAGAAAGCAGAAAATACACATTCAGTAGATGTGTATTGGAAGATGAAGTTGAGAAACTCTTCCAGAAGGCAGAGTAACAAGGCAGAAGGAAAAGATAACAGAGATGAATAGAGAATCAAGTTGGTAGGTTCATATTAAACTAATAGGAGTTCCAGAAAGAGCAGAGAAAATTTAGGGGAGAAATGATCAAATAAATCATGCAGGAAAATTCTCAACCTTGACATTTAGAGGTCTTTAAAGGGTTCATTGAGTCCATCCAGCACAAAGAATGAACATAGCTCCACAACGAGGTATGTCAACCTAAAATCTCAGCATATCAGAGACAGTGAGAATAACCAAAAAACTTCCAGAGAGAAAATATAAACTCCCAGTGAACATTACAATACATCTGAATTTTTTTTTTTTAAGAGACGGGGTTGTACTATGTTGCCCAGGCTGGAGTGCAGTAGCTATTCACAGGTGCTGTCACAGCACACGGCAGCCTTGAACTCCTGGGCACAGGAAATCCTCCTGCTTTAGCCTCCTGAGTTGCTGGGACTACAGGTATGCACCACCATGCCTGCCCTAGGCGTGAGAATTCTTAATGGCAACATCAGACCCTAGAACGCAGAGCAACCTGGCCTTCAGAACTCAGGGTGAAAGTAATTTCAACCCAGAATTCAACACTCAGACAAATTATCAACAAGCATTAGGGCAGAATAAAGACATTTTTCAGATATGTAAGGACTCGGTCTCCTATTTATGGAAGTTATTAATCATGTGTTCCAGCAAAATAAAGGAATAAGCTAAGAAAAGCGGACCAAAAAAAATGCAGAGACAATGGCTCCATGCTGGAGAGCAGTTGGGAGACATCCTGGGCTGAAAGCTGAGGAGGAAGTGCAGGGAATGCTGTCCCGCTTGGAGTCTGAGGGCAAAGGGTTCATGCAAGGGGGTGTGTCCTGAGAAAAAGGAGATTCTATAAAATACCTAGGTGCCAGAGCTTCTGAAGAAAGCATGAAGGAGTAGTTAAAGGAGACTGTGACAAAATAAAACAAAAACAATGAGAAATCCCTGGAAAACCAAAAATCGAAACACACAAATCAAATGTAATTCTTTTTCCCTAATTGATTCTGCGATGACAATGTTTATATAGTCACAATAATGTAAGCGTTATTTAACCAAAGAGAGTGACAGAACGGGAGAGGCAAAGGTGGGAGTCACAATAGAATGAAACCCTCATCTGTTAGATAGGGAGTAAAAATGGTGTGTAAATTTGATAAATCAGGAAATAACTATATACATATATATTTTTGGAGATAGGATAATAAATACCAAAGAAACAGCCAAAGGAGTGAAAAGTGGTTGTCCCAGGAAGTGGCCCTAGGCATGGGAAAGGTGGGCCTGGATTGGGTTTTGGTTATTTGTATTTATTCTTTTTTTTTTTTTTGAGTTGGAGTCTCACTACGTCGCCCAGACTGGAGTGCAGTGGCCGCTCCTGGCCACTGCAGCCTTGACCTGCTGGGCTCAAGCGATCCTTCCGCCTCAGCCTTCCGAGTAGCCGGAATTACAGGCATGCGCTACCATGCCCGGCTGATTTTTTTTATTTTTTATTTTTTATTGTAGAGATGAGGTCTCGCCAAGTTGGCCAGGCGGGTCTCGAACCCGCGGACTCAGGCAATCCACTCACCTCAGTCTCCCAAAGCTTGGGATTACAGGCTGAGTCACTGAGCCCGGCTGGGTTTTGGTTATTATCAACCTTTTCATATAATCTGATGTTTGAAACCACATGCATATATTGGCTTGACAGAGGTATAAAAACCTCAAATCAAAATGTGGTAAGTGACAAGCAGCATGCTTTGAAAGAAGATGCCGGCAACCTAGACCGAGAAGTTGTGTGCTGATTAAGATGACCAACACGGTATGACTAGTAGGTGTCAGTATCCCCTGGGTGGGGTTAAGATGACCAGCACGGTCTTACTAGGAGGCTTCAGTATCCCCTGGGTGGGGTTAAGATGATCAGCACAGTATTATTGATAGGCTTCAGTATTCCCTGGGTGGTGGCTTAGATGGCCAGCATGGTATTACTAGTAAGGTTCAGTATGTCCTGGTTGGGGTTAAGATGACCAGACAGTGTTACTAGTAGGCTTCGGTATCTTTGGCACAGCTGCCAGGAAAGCAAAGAAGATTGGTGGGATCTGGCCTCAGGAGCCCTGTAGACTCTGCCATGGGCTTGGGCTTCATCCCTGCAGCAATGGAGAGCCACTTACAGGTTTAAAGAAAGAAAGAGATAGGATTGAATTAGTATTTTGGAGATACACCTTGACAGCAATAATTCTGGAAGCTGATTCTAAAAGGATCAGGAATGGAGAAGGAAAATCCTTTTAGGAGACCCTTGTAATAGCCCAGGAAGGGGAAGATAGGAGAGTCTGAGCCAAGAAATAAGTGGAGGGTGGGGGAAGGCAAATCAAAGCAAATATTTAGAAGATAAATGTACAGCAAGACTTGATTGAACAGGCAGGATGAGGAGGCGGGTGGAGGCTTCACCTGGGAGGAGGGGCAGAAGGCAGGCCAGCTTGCCAATTAAGGGACAGAAGTTTAGTGGTTGAGACGATGGGTTCCGTGTTGAGCGTGTTGAGTTTGAGGCGCTTGCAGGCAACACAGTGAGGATGTCTAGGAGGCTGCTGAATATACACAATGGATGCTCTGGGGAAAGGTCGATCCTGGAGCTGTGGACCTCAGGGCCACCAGCCTGTGTTGGGCAACGGGGGCTGTGGCCCAGAGAGCATCCAGTGAGAAAAGCAGGCGGACAAGGACAAAAATCTGGATTTCAGCATTTAATGGGCAGGCTAAGAGACTCCACCTCAAAAAAAAAAAAAAAAGGAATGCTCTAATAGGGTTGAGCCTCTTCTTATATATTCATACGTCATTTTATTTCCTTTTCTGTGAAATACCTATTTTGTTTTTTGATTACTTTTCTATTTCTATTTATTTCTAACTAAATCCATTGTCTAGCTTAAGGATAAAACTATAGGATTCCCACGAGAGTAAGAAGCAGTTAGATAAAGGATTAACTAAAGAAGTTAAATAAGAAAAAGAAATGGAGCACCAGATTAGAAAACAGGAAGTAAAATTGTATCAGTAATGTGCAATTATGTGATTGCATAACTTGAAAGCCCAAGAGAGTCCATGGAAAAAAACACAAATGGTAAGAATCCTTGTAAGACTGCTGATACAAAATTAGTATGGCAAATTCATAGCACTTCTATACAAAACGACAAGAAGTTTTTTGTTTTGTTTTGCTTGTTTTGTTTTGAGTAGGAGTCTCATTCTGTTGCCCAGACTGGAGTGCAGTAGCATGCTCACGGCCACTGCAGCCTTGACCTCCTGGGCTCAGGTGATCCTTCTGCCTCAACCTTCCAAGAAGCTGGAACTACAGGCTCACGCCACCATGCCTGACTAATTTTTGATTTATTGTAGAGACAAGGTCTCACCAAGTTGCCCAGGCTCGTCTCGAACTCCTGGACTGAGGCAATCCTCTCGCCTCAGTGCTGGGATTACAGGCTTGAGTCACCGCTCCTGGCCTAAAACAACAAGAAGTTTAAAAATACAATGGGAAGGAACAACCAATGGCAATAAACGTGCAAGGTCCATATGAGGAGTTTTAAAACATGGTTGTGGGACACAATAGGAGAGCTCACAAAATGGAGGTTACAAACCTCATTCTTGAAATAGAGAATGTTGATCCTAAGTATTATACAGATGTTAATTATTCTTAAATGATGCTTTACGGCCAGTTATGGTGGCTTAATCCTGTAATCCCAACACTTTGGGAGGCTGAGGCAAGAGGATTGCCTGAGCCCATGGGTTCCAGACCAGCCTGGGTAACCTGGCAAGACCTCGTCTCTACAATTAAAAAAAAAAAAGTAGCTGGGTGTTGTAGCACACGCCTGTAGTTCCAGCTAATTGGGAGGCTGAAGCGGAAGGATCCCCTGAGCCTAGTAGGTTGAGGCTGCAGAGTCGTGAGCGTGCCATTGCACTCCAGCCTGGGCTACAGAGTGAGATGAGACTCCAACTCAAAAAATTATGCTTGCTTTACACTTAAATAACTAGATAACTTTTTTCTTGGAACCAAACAAGCTTATTCTCAAATTCATATGAAAAAACAAACATGCACAAATATCCAGGAAATTCTCTTTAAAGAAGAGTCATGAGAACAGATCAGCTCTACCATATGTGAAAACATAATTAAAATAGAGAAGTACTGGAGAATATTCAGTCAAATCAACAGAACAGAATAAAGAGCTCAGAAATAGACTCAAATGAATATGAGAATTCAGTATATCATAAAATGGCATCTCATATCAGAGGGGGAAAGATCGTTTGTTCAATATGTAGGACTAGGATGGCAGGGGGCATCACTAGGAGAAAAGGTGATTCCCACTTCACTCTTTATATCAAAATCTTGGGGAAAATATTTAAGTTAAAAGTGAAGTCATAGCCGGACTTGGTGGCTCAGCCTGTAATCCCGCGCTTTGGGAGGCTGAGGTGAGTGGATTGCCTGAGCCTGCGGGTTCGAGACCCACCTGGGCAACTTGATGAGACCTCATCTCTACAATAAATCAAAAATTAGCCAGGCATGATAGTGCGTGCCTGTAGTTCCAGCCACTTGGAAGGCTGAGGTGGGAGGATCACCGGAGCCCTGCAGGTCGAGGCTGCGGTGGCCGGGAGCGTGCTGCCCTCCAGTCTGGGCAACTCAAAAAAAAAACCAAAAACTGAAGTCGTAAAAGTACTAGAAGAGGCCAGGCTCGGTGGCTCAGCCTGTAATCCCAGCACTTTGGGAGGCCGAGGCGAGAGGGTTGCCTGAGCCCGTGGGTTCAAGATCAGCCCAGGCAACTTGGCAAGACCTCGTCTCTACAATTAATTTTTAAAAAATTAGCCAGATGTGATAGCGTGTGCCTGTAGTTCCAGTTACTTGGAAGGCTGAGGTGGAAGAATTGCTGGAGTCCAGCAGGTCGACGCTGGGGTAGCCGTGAATGGCATGGCACTCCAGCCTGGGCAACAGAGTGAGACTCCAACTCAAAAAAAAAAAAAAAAAAAGCAATAGAAGAAAACATGGAGCATTAAAAGTATATGTATACACACACACACACACGAAATCTTGGTGTGGAGAAGGACTCTGTATTCATGAGGCCATAACACACACACAAAATCAAATCGACTATATAAAAATAACATATTTCTATGTTGGAAGAAAACACAAGTATAGACAAGATTACACAGCACATGATATTTCTAAACTTACATGACAAATGCCTACTTTTTAATGTAAAGAACCACTATAAATCAATATGAAAAATGGGCAAAGGATGTGAAGCAAGTTCACAAATAAAAAAGAATTAATTGCTGTTACACACATGAAGGGATGTTCAACCTCATTTAGAATGAGGGAAATGCAAATTAAAATTACAATGAGATGTCATTTTCAATCCATCAAAACTCAGCAAAGATCAAAAAGTTTGATAGCACAATGTACTAGCAAAGATGTGGCTGGTGGTGGTGGGGTGGGGCACTCATGCTTTACTGGTGGGAGAATAAATTGGCATGACCAAGATCTGTCTAGTGGGAAAGGCAAGGATAGAACAGTGTGTAGAACATGCTACCTACCCTTTGTGTTAAAACACACACACATATTTTGTATCGATATAAAGTATCTTTGGAAGAACACACAAGATAAAGGTTTCCTTCTTTCCTTTCTCCCGTCTTCCCTTTCCTTCCCTCCCCTTCTCTCCCCTTCCATTTTTTTTCCTTTCTCCTTCCTCCCTTCTTTTCTTTTTTAAATAGAAATGATGTTATTTTTCAAATTAATAAAAAATAATATTTGTTCTTCATAAAAAGAATCTGAAAATACAAGATGAGACTAAAAAGAAAGCATATGCATTTATTACTAAGTACAGAAGAAATAAAAAAATGTTGAAAAAGCAAAACCACTCTCAGCCTTACTACCCAGAGAAAAATCATTGTTATCATTCTGATGTACATTCTTCCAGATATTTTTCCTGATATTTTTGAAATGATATCCTACCATGCAACTACTTTTAATCTGATTTTCTCACTCATCACCATGTCTTTCTATGTTGTTAAATTTAACATTATCTTCATTATTTTTTTTTTTTTGAGTTGGGGTTTCACTCTGTCGCCCAGACTGGAGTGCAGTGGCACACTCCGGCCACCGCAGCCTCAACCTGCTGGGCTCCGGCGATCCTTCCACCTCAGCCTTCCAAGCAGCTGGAACTACAGGCACGCGCTACCACACCCAGCTAATTTTTTTTGATTTATTGTAGAGATGAGGTCTTGCCAAGTTGCCAGGGCAGGTCTCAAACCCGCGGCTCAGGCTATCCACTCACCTCAGCCTCCCAAAGTGCTGGGATTACAGGCTGAACCACCAAGCCTGGCCATAGATCACTTTTAATTTTTCTTTTATGATTACTGTACATTGGCTAGAACTTACTTCTAGTCAATATTTCATGATAACTCTAATCGAGGATATCCTTGGGCATTCAGGGTAGTGTTTTATTTTTAAGTATGACATTCACTTCTGGTTTAGATTTGTTCTTTATTCTGTTTTGGAATCCCTTTATTCTGAGTATACTAAGAGGATTTTAAAATATATATATACATTTAAATTTATAATATACATTGTAAATTATATAAATAGGTATAATTATATATTATATAAATAGATCTAATAGATATTGGGTTTTATCAGATGTCTTTTGGGTAGGTATCAAGTGATCACATGATTTTTCTCTTTTAATCTATTCATGAGATAAATTGCATTAATAGATTTCCTGATGTTGACAGTCTTCAAGTTCCCGGAATAAACTTCACTTTGTCATTTGTTATTTGTATTACTCTTCTCCTGGATTCTATTTGTAATATTTTATTTTTGTTCCCGCGAATGTTGGCATATGAGGGTACAGATTATGCTTTTAAAAGGCTTAGCTGAGAAGAGGAGGAAGGAGAGAGTCAGAATGCCAGAGAGACTCAGAGTGTACATTTTGGGCATATTCTGGCTGTGGGGTGTGGCCAGAAGAAAGGCAGAACTTGAGGACAGGAGAGAAAGAGGGCAATGAGGTGCCAGCAGAGAGAGGAGGCAAGTGGGGCCAGGACGCCAGGGGCTGGGTGGCTGTGAGCAGGCAGAGGACAGGACAGTGAGACAGGCCACAGCAGTTGAGCTCAGGATGATACCGGGCCAGGGCACAGTAGGAGGCTTGGTGAGCATTGGAGCTGTGGAAGCAAGAGTGTCTGCGGGCTTGGAGTGAGTTGGAGTCTCACTCTGTCGCCCAGGCTGGAATGCAGTGGCACGCTTCCGGCCACCGCAGCCTCAACCTGCTGGGCTCTGGCGATACTTCCGCCTCAGCCTTCCTCTAGCGCGTGAGGACTAGAAGAAAGTCATGAAAGTTTAAGCCAGTTGCTGAGGGAAGGGCGGACGACTCAAAGGACTGTCGTGGGGTGCAGTGGGATTTTTGTGGCATCAGTTGGCAAGGTTATGGGATGTTCTAGGGGTGCTGTGGGAGTGGGCCTGACCCAGGCTGGGGTTTTGATGGATGAGCATGGAAGGCAGGCAGCGAGGCCAGGAAGGGGTGCAGGACCCATGTGGGCAAGGGGATGGCAGAGACCAGGGAAGGCACACCCAGCACGCAGCCTCTTCATGACAGGCTATCATAGTTTGCTTTCTACTTCCACCCTGAGGCAAAAATTTCCATTTCTGCTTTGTCACAAAACAAACAGGATGCACCATGGCTTGAGCTAGATCTCTTATGTAATGGATTGCATGCTCTGCCACGTTCTTGACAGTTACAGAAAGTCTGGGCAGTTGGGACAATAGAATGTGTGTTCAAATGTGGGGGGCACACTGGGTTGGGGGCATGCTGAGATGGGGCATGTTGGGATGGGGGTCCGGTGGGTTGGGGGCACAGTGGGTTGGAGGCATACTGGGATAGAGGCACGCTAGGATGGGGCACAGTGAGATGGGGGCACTCTGGGTGGGGGCACGCTGGGTTGGGGGCAAGCTGGGATGGGCGCATGCTGGGATGGGGCACCTGAGCCCCCGCCTTCACTTTAGGCCATTGGGGCACTGGCAGGAGAGTAGCTCTGGTGACCAGGCATGCAGGCTGATGTGGCCCAGAGTGTCACCACTAGCCTGGTGGGCTGGAAGCAAGGGGACTGGTGGGGACAGGGCAGCGGGGAGTAGGCTTGGGTGTAGGTACCTGAGGGAGCTGGGGATGCAGGGCCCAGGAGGGTGGGGAGACCTGGGTAATGGGCCTCTACGTGGACCTTGAGGTCACCCTTAATGATGCCAGGGCTTGGAGTAGACGAGGACACAAGTCTACTAAGTCTCAGCGAATGTGAGGGAGTATCCGGGAAGTTGAGAAGGGAGAGGCTGGGATGGCTGGAAGGCAGGCCCAGAGGAGGGAGGGGTTTGCCAGAGGGCAGAGGTGGAAAAGGGAGGGAGAAGAATGTTGACGCCTTGCCTCCCAGGTGGTGTGTGATGGAGCTTGAGATGCCCTCCTGAGGACAATGAGGCCCAGAGCGGGAGTAACCTGAGCGACTTTCTCAAGAGCCCCTCTTGATAGGTGGCAGGGGTTGGGGCAGCAGACGACCTTCACAGTGAGGGCATGACCTGTGGGCACCACCTTCTCTGTCTTGCAAAGCCTAGATCCTATGCCTCTGCCCTCCACTTCGGGCAGTTAGGGCATTGATGGCAGAATGGCTCAGGTGGTCAGCGGTGCCATTCAGCCCAGATGCCACCAGCTTCCCTCCATGTCCAGGACTGGCCTCCGGGTGGCTTGGGAAAGTGTCCCACCCTGATGCGCCAGGCAGCCGGGGAACACAGGAACAGCGCAGCCTTCCAGGCCTTCCAGGACCAAGGGGCTCTGCCTCCATTTCACGGTGGCCCAAGCTCTTGCCTCCCTTCCTGGAGCTGTCCCCCTCACGGGTGCTAGAAGGAGGCAGGGAATAGGGGATATGACTTGGAAAGATGGATGCAAATCCCAGTTGCACTACTGCCAGCCATGGGACCTTGGGCAAGTGACCATCTCTGAGTCGCAGTTTTCTCATCTACCACAGGGGATGGCAATCCTTAGGCAAAATTTCCCTTGCCGGCTGCTTTCCTGAGTAAAGTCCCTCCGTCGCGGGTCAGGTTCTCTGAGAGGGAGAGTAGCATGTAGGGGTTAATTTGAAAGTGCTCTTGGGATTGACACCTGTGGCGGGGACAGGAACAGACCTCACCGATGATCCCCGAGAGCTCCGAGGCCGAGGCAGGCCTGCAGGGCTCTCCAGAGTCAGCTGCTGGGTGGCTTGCCCTGGAAAGGAGCCCTGACTTGGGTAAGGTGACTTTCTTTAGTCAAGGGCAGTTCCTGAAGAGAAATGAGGGCTGTCAGGGTGGCAGCACTCCTAGCAACTGGGGAATAAGTCCTTCAGTTGTAAAAGGGGATTCATCTGTGCATCACAACATGCCCTAATGCATTTATCAGACTAGACTATTCTTAGCACGGTTTCAAGAGACGTGCGGAAGCTTGGCAGAGGATGGACTGGCTGACACATTGGCCACCAGAGCTTCCTGGGCTCTGTCCCTGCATGGGTTGGTTGATTTGGGGGGCCGTGAATCCCCTAACATCATATGAAAAATGGACATCCTTTCTGAGGTGACGGTCCAGTTTTTAACAGCTTCCGAAAGGAGTCTGTGACCCTAATTTTTAGGAATCGTTACTTTAGAGTCACATTTCAAGTGGAGAAGGGGCCTTCTTTGCCTTCCTGCTCCATTTCCTGCCTCTCCCCAGCTGGTCATGTCCGAGAAACCTCCCTAGATCCTACAGAACCCTCCAGATCCCTCCCTGTTCAAGCCCCTCCTGCAGTCCTGTGACTGCACACCAGTCCTCACCTAAGAGGGCTGGCATTCATATCTGGATCTAAATAAACCCCACCTTGCTGCTCATGATCTGTGTGGCCTTGGGCAAGTTTCTGGATTTTTGTGAGACTTCTTACCTGTGAAATGGAAATAACTATACTCACATGACAGCTCTACATTTTGAAGACAGATTCAGTGAGGTAGTTTGGGAAGATGCCCTGCACAGAGTGTAGCACAGAGTAGGTGGTTCATAAACAAAAACCATTCTCTCTCTGAGATTCAGTGTCCTATCCCTTTCTTGTCTGCCTCCCTTGTACACCTGAGCACAGCTGGATAGTACCTCAAGACCAGGATGACTCAGAGGGCCTCACAGCTGGCCCTCTTCTGTTCCCCCACTCGCAGTCCCCATGTAGAAACTGGAGCCTTCCAGCAGTGGTCTTGCTCCTAGGTCCTTGCGAATACACCTGATTGACAGGAACTCCAGGTTACAGCCATGAACCCTTAAGTATCCCCAAAGGGCATTCCCGCCCGGCTTTCACAGCATCTTTGTGTGGTGGGCAGAGGAGGGATTACATCTCCATTTTCCAGAGGGGTGATGGCATTCCTCCAGGCAAGTTTAGCTTCCCGAGGTCACGTGGCTAGCGAATGGCCAAACAAAATTCTTTCTTGATGCCACAGTGTAGTGGCTAAGTTTAGGACAGCTAAGCTAGACTTGCTATCTGTGTTCAAATCCTGGCTGTGCCTAGTAGCTGTGGAACCTTGGATGTTTTACATCACCTCTCTGTGCCTCTATTTCTTGATTTGTAGCAGCAGGCAAAGTAATCGTTGCTTTGTCCTAGGCTGTCCTGGGAACAGATCCAGTGTCTAGAACAGTGCCTGCTGCTGTCTAAGCAGGAGCTGTTGTGTGAACGGGGCATCGTTTACACCACTCCTGCCCGGGCTGGAGCTCCATCAGCCTCCGTTCTCACCACGTTGAAACACCGCTCACTGTGTTCTGTTTTCCCTCAAAATGTGTCCGCATTTTCAAGGGCCTTCCAAGTGGCTTCACATCTGCTTGACTCCTTAAAAGCCGTCCCTGCATTTCCTTTCACCCCAATCACCTTCCCCAGCTTTGCCTCCCGCCTCAGCCCCACCCAACCATCACCCTTCTCATTGGCTGTGTGCAGTCTTCCTAGATCCTTCCCTCGACCAGGAAACCCCCGAAGTAAAACCAAACCCCTGGGCTCCGTGCCCTCCCCATTCCCCTTCCTCGAGTCCTGAAGGGTGTGTTGTCCTGGAGCTGCTCTTGAGGTCTTGCGGGCCCCTGTGTCTTGCCTCAGGACCCATTCTCCCCTCCTCTGGCCCTTCCTCGCCCTCTTCCCCTCCCTCTTCCCCTCCTCTCCTCCCTCCTCCCCCTCCTCTCCTTCTTCCCCCTCCTCCTCCTTCTCTTCTTCTTCCTCCCCTTCCTCCTCCATTCTCCCCTCCTCCTCTTCTTCCCCCTCACCCTCTTCTTCATCTTTCCCCTCCTCCTCCCCCTCTTTTCTGTCTTTTGGTTTTTGAGTCGGAGTCGCACTCTGCCGCCCAGACTGGAGTGCAGTGGCCGC
>CAUYQG010162112.1:0-42022 GCA_963574415.1 Tarsius wallacei | reverse complement strand
TCACTCTATCACCCAGACTGTAGTGCAGTGGCCGCTCCCGGCCACCGCAGCCTCGACCTGCTGGGCTCCGGTGATCCTTCCACCTCAGCCTTCCAAGTAGCTGGAACTACAGGCGCGCGCTACCACGCCCGGCTAATTTTTGGATTTATTGTAGAGATGAGGTCTCGCCAAGTTGCCCAGGTGGGTCTTGAACCCGCGGGCTCAGGCAATCCACTCACCTCAGGCTCCCAAGGCGCGGGATTACAGGCTGAGCCACCGAGCCCAGCGAAAAAAACAACTTTTACTAGTTAAAACAAAAATGAGAGGAAATGACTTTCAAGGACATAGTGCACCTTCCAGAACATTGGACTGCAGCTGGGCCTCACTAGAGACTGGAGGTCATAGTGGGAAGGCCCTGAGGAAGCTTAGCCCTCTTCTCTTTTCACCTCCCATCTCTGCTTCCCTGGCAGTCCTGCTCTCTTTCCCTGTGCAGACTGGCCTTCTGGGTCCTCTGTGCCCACAGTGAAGCCCAGGTCTACATGCTTTATGTTACTGTTATTTTTGTTACCCAGAAAGTTTTTTCTCATTTCTATCTTAATTTCTTTACTCAGTCCTCACTCTCAACAAGGAGAGAAAATATGTTTGAGTCACTTTGGGTCAAGTCTACCCATGGTCCAATCAACGGTGGGCTGGGGAGGAAGGTGACAGAATAATGGAGTCCAATTGGGGTCTGGGATTCTACCCTGGAGAAGGAGGAACTGGAGTGGACTGGGCAGGAATTCCAAATGGCTCCTGGTCCATGCTCTTAACCCCCTCTCTAGAAACAAGTGGATTCTTAAATATATATTGAGTGAAAAAAAAATCAAGATTATGCATGTGCCCCAAATGACTTTGATTATTATAACCAAAGAAGACATTTTTTCTCAATAAAAGAAACTCTGGCTGGCAGTCCTTTGAAGAGCCTCTTGGAAATCGGGATATTATTCTCATATGATAATCTGAGCCTGAAACAGATCTGAATGCAGTGGGAAAAAAATAAAGACAAACCCAACACTGTTTACTATGCAGTGTAAAGTGTCCTGCAACAAGAAGGAGCAAGACTATTATAAACACCAAAGAGAGGGTACCTTAGACGTACCTTGAAACATGCAATCTTGCTCGGCATGATGGCTTTAATTTCTGGGTTAAATCTAATCAAAGAGTTTGCTGTCTTGTGTGTTTTGGGTGTGGTAGTAGAAGACTGGGGTGAGTCACATTGATGACAAATTGTGGTTTCTTTTTCTTTATAGTGAAGAAGTATGGTTTGCTCACATATCATCCCAGTCTGAATGCCTTCTGAACAGGTTACAAGAAATCGTTATTAATGGACAAAAGACACACTGAGGGAGGAAATAAGAACTAGGCTTGGAACATGTCTTCTGCCTAAGGAAAAATTAGATGATGATTTATTTTTTGTGCAGGAGGTGGTGGGTTAGGATATATAGAAAGGATAAGATAATTAATTTGAAAACTTCTACATCACAAGAGTATAATAATTCTTAAAATAAAAGTTGATTCCTATGAACCACTTTGTCTCGGTACATTCTAGACAGAAACGACACATTAAATAATTAATTTAGCTTTGTTAAGTATTTGAAGCAAGCTGTTTGCTGTAAAGAAACTTGGACTGTTAAAATTTCTATACAGAAAAGTAACTCAATAAAATGGTGTTTGTGAGAGCAAGAAGGATGGAAATTATAGGAAAGCAACCAGATTTCGAAAACATAACTCGATTTCCAGAGATTCACTTGCTAGTCCGCAAATGTAATTTTGTGACTCAGTTTCCTGTGTTGCCTCCATGTCTGAGGGGCCATAATGAACTTATAGTTATTTCAGGATAGGAACACTTCAGGACTTTGGGTTTAGTATATTCATTATCATGCACCATTCCAAACTTGGTTTCTTTGTTGCCTAGCAAATGTTAGAGTTGTTTCAAATAACCAACCATTCTATCTGCACATACACAAATGAAACAAATACCTCAGTCAATTTTGTATTTCCTGAGGAAACAGAGAAAGCACTCATTCTCAGGAATGAACACATCTGGGGGAGTTCTGGCTGCCAGTCTAGGTATGTGGATCTGGATCAGGGCTTTCCTGGGGCAGTGCTCAGTTATGGCTCATCCTGTGATCTAGAGAATATCCAGAATGCTGGCTAAGTGGGAACAGGTCTAGAACATTCCTCAACTGGACAGGAGTTTGCTTCTGGTCTGGGATCCAGCCAAAAATGCTTTGCCTCGTCCAAAGAACTCTTCTGAAATTTTACAATTATTTAATTATTAATAATAAATGCAATTAAATAAAGGCAATCAGTGTTTATCACACAATTATCATACATGAGGCACTGTGCCAAGGGTTTTAATACATTTATTGCTTCATTCAATCTTCAGAATAATGCTAGATATTCAGTTTTATCATTCACAAGTAACAGGTAAGGGAAATGAGATTCAAAGTGATAAGTAACTTGCTCAAGGCAGAGCTGGGATTTGAACACAAGCTCTTAGACTTTATCTTCCATGATATATTGCCAAAATATGGCAGCCTCCAGCAATTGGGAAAGGATATTTTTCTAGGTGGTTTTTTTTTTTTTGGCTTTGTTCTTTACTTCTCTATAGAAATACTGTTTCAAGTATATATTTATATGCAAATCTATTCCTAGCTAGACTCCTGGATAGAATGGCTAGTCAGTGGAGCCCTCAGAACACACACACAACATATATCAATCAAGTTTGCTCTCTTCTATGGGTGTGGTTTATAGTGCCCCAAAACAATTATAATAGTAATATCAAAGATAACTGATCATAGATCACCACAACAAATACAATAAAAATTAAAAAGTTTGAAATATATGAGAATTACCAAAATGTGACACAGAGACAGGAAGTGAACACAGGCTGTTGAAAAAAATGGCGCTGACTAGACATGCTTGAGTCAGGATTACCGTAAACCTTCAATTTGTTGTTTTTGGCGGGGGGATGTTGAGGGGTTTTCTTAGAGAGAGGGACTTAGTCTGTCACCCAGACTGGAGTGTTGTGGCACGACCATAGCTCACTGCACACTTGATCTTCTGGGCTCCTGTGATCTTCCTGCCTCAGGCTTCCAAGTAGCTGAGACTACAGGTATGCACCACCATGCTCAGCTAATCATTATATTTTATTACACAAAGTCTCACTTTGTTGTCCAGGCTGATTTTGAGCTCCTGGCATCAAGCAATCCTCCTGTCTAGGCCTCCCAAAGGACTGGGATTACAGGTGTAAACCATCACATCCAGCCAAAACTTTCAATGTGAAAACAAACAAATCAGTAAATGTGAAGTGCAATAAAGCCAAGAGCAATAAAATAAGGTAGGCCTGTATTTACTTGTCTGTTTCTTTTACTGGATTGTAAAGTCTTTGCGTGTAGAGGTCTCTGGTACCTTCCTATAGCAGACATCTGTTACTAAATAAATAAAGCATTAAGTACTTACCATATGTACAGACAATAATGTAGCAAAAGCCACATATATTTATTTATATATTTATTTCTATTTTTTTTTTGAGTTGGAGTCTCACTCAGTCACCCAGGCTGGAGTGCAGTGACATGCTCACAGCCACCCCAACGTCGACCTGATGGGCACAGGCGATCCTTCCACCTCAGCCTTCCAAGTAACGGGAACTACAGGCACACACTACCATGCCCGGCTAATTTTTTGATTTATTGTAGAGACGAGGCCTCACCAAGTTTTCCAGGGTGTTCTTGAACATATGGGCTCAGGTAATACCCTCACTCAGCCTCCCAAAGTGCTAGGATTACAGGCTCAAGCCACATATCTTTAAAAGGAGCTTCCCTACCTTGAACAACTATTATAATACTATAAGAAAAGGATTGGCTATAGTGGGGAAACTGCTGGGGGTGGAGGGGAGGTGGGATTAGCAGTAGTGGGAATCTGCCTGGGGAAGGGGGACACACCTCATCAACAAGGGTAACTGCATAATGATCATTTGTATACCTAACCCTGAATTGTACCCCACATCTTTAAAATAAAAACATTAAAAAGTTAAAAAAATAAAAAGAGCTTCCCCAAAGTCACAACTGCTGTTCCATGGTATCAAAGTTTCAATAACTCCTCAGGGAAAGTGAAAACATTATCCTCTTCTTGAAATTCCTCTTTACTCATCATAGTCATGAATGCCATTATTCTGCTTATGTGAGTTCTGACTCTTAACCTCAGTCTGAAGGTTAGGGTCACTGTCTCTTATAGATTTTTTTTTTTTTTTTTGAGTTGGAGTCTCACTCCGTCGCCCAGACTGGAGTGCAGTGGCCGCTCCCGGCCACCGCAGCCTGGATCTGCTGGGCTCCGGCGATCCTTCCGCCTCAGCCTTCCGGGTAGCCGGAATTACAGGTGCGCGCTACCACACCTGGCTAATTTTTGATTATTGTAGAGATGACGTCTCGCCAAGTTGCCCAGGCGGGCCTCGAACCCGCGGGCTCAGGCAATCCACTCACCTCAGCCTCCCAAGGCGCGGGATTACAGGCTGAGCCACGGAGTCCAGCTTCTCTTATAGATTTGCTATTGAATATATTATGTTACAATGTATATATTCAATAGCATACAATGTACTTACTCAGTAAATAATGAGTTGATGACTAGATTGACTACTCCTGAGCACAGACTCTCAGCTCTGTCCTGGTGGGTGGTTCCTCTTTATCTCCTGGGGCATCCCCATCCCTTCTCTTTAGTTGACACTTCACCAGCCAGCCAGCCTGCTCATGCCTCCTTGCTTCCTTTCCCATCCTATCATCAACAACCTCTGTGGGTGGAATCTCAAACTTCTCAAGCCCCTTTGTCCTTACTCACACACTGCATGTCTTTCAATGTCTCCTAGACAATCATGTGTTACAAATACCACCCGATTTCAGCTAAACTATAGGTTCCTAGGGGCAGGGAATGTGTATTTTTAATCTTTATATCTATATCCCTCTATTAGTCGCTTTCACATGGAAGACTCTCGAGAAATAGAGAATTTCTTGTATTTCTTGTAAACTAGCTGGTTTAAATTCAGTTTTTAAATACTCTATTGGAAAATACCTCAAACATTAATGGCACCAAGTCAGTGGGGACAATTTTTCTTCTAAAAAGTTAGAATAAAGTATTCCAGGGATCTGAAACTTTGAATCCCCCTTTCTGAATGTAATTGACGCCACCAATCAATTTCTCCTGAATGATCATAGTCCCCACATCTAAGTTGTTTCATTTTTTAATTTTTAATTTTAATTTTTTAATTTTAATTTTTTGAGTTGGAGTCTCACACTGTCACCCAGACTGGAGTGCAGTGGCAGCTCCCGGCCACCGCAGCCTCGACCTGCTGGGCTCCAGCGATCCTTCCGCCTCAGCCTTCCAAGTAGCTGGAACTACAGGCGCGCGCTACCACGCCCCGCTAATTTTTTGATTTTATTGTAGAGATGAGGTCTCGCCAAGTTGCCCAGGCTATCCACTCACCTCAGCCTCCCAAAGGCGTGGGATTACAGGCTGAGCCACCCAGCCCGGCTGTTGTTTCATTTTTATGTATAAATTCCTGCATGGCCTGCTTGTTAAAATGCTAGATACACAGACAGAAAATAGAATCAAAAGAGGAAACGTATTTAAATCCTCTCCCCCAATCCCCCACAATTAGAATGCAGCTAGCCTCTCCCTTGATTCCTAAAATTAAGGAGGTAGAAAGGAAACCAGAATTCTGTTCTACCATGCTCCTCATATATAGCATGACAGATCTTTGTAACCTGGCTTCTCTCTCTTCAACTGTCTAAAACACAACACCCAGAGAGTGGTCACCCCAAGTCCCCAAATTACGATGCCACTGCAGCGTAACAGGTTTTGCTGTCAGGTCTGATCATGAACCAGCTCCCACCGCAGGCTGACATCTCTCCAGATGAGCCTGTTCTAGCAGGGCGTGTTAAATTTCACTTCCAGCCCCAAACCAGGAAGTGCCTGTTAAGATGAGCCCAAGACAAAAGCAATCCAGCCTCAGAAACAAAACTCGCCAGACTCCAGAAGGAGTATAAGGGTTTACATCTGGGACTGTTATCCGGTTTGGATTGGAGCCTACGGCCTCCTACCCAATAAAGGATGATTAAACTTTCGAAATTGCCCACCCCCCAAAAAGTAGAATGACATAAAACACACACAGGCGCGTGCACGCACGGACACACACAGACCAATTTGTTTTTATGACCCACTTCCTTATCTACACAGTCCAGCCTCGGGTCAGATTTGAGTTTTTAAATCCAGCTAAACCAGGGTAGAATGCAGAAACGGTATCTAATTCTCCGGATTGTTGGGGAGGAGGGTCGAGGCGTGGACGGGCCACGCCCGGGTCCCGCTGTCCCGTTGCACAACTGCACGATACGCCTGGGCAAGTCGAAGGAGGAACCCTGCAACCCCCACCCGCCTCTTTCTGACCAACGGGAGCCCGAGCCGTCCTGGGGCCGGGGAGGGTCACTGGGTGAGGACCAGGGTGCAGAGGGTGTTCAGTTACAGGTCAGGCGCTCAGGTTAGTGACGGCGGGACCCGCGGCCAGCAGCGCGCAGGAAGGGGAGGACCCAACAGGGCAGGGGGAGCCCCGGCGCGGGCTCGGGGCTGGGTCGGAAAAGCTGCCTCACGGGCGCGCCGCCGCCCCCTTCGTGCCCTCCCTCCCGGCCTCCCTCCTCCCAGGGCTCCCCGCCCGGGCTTCCCTTCCACTCTCCGCCGTGCCTTCCCGGAGGCAGTGCCCGCCGCGGCCTCGCCATGTCCCAGCCCGGCAAGAAGCCCGCCGCCTCCCCGCGGCCCCGGCGCGCCCGCCACACCCAGGAGGTGAGTGGCGCTCCTGTCCCTGCCGTAGGGCGGGGTCTTGTAGGGACCCCGTCCAAGAGCCGCGCGGGCCGCCTTGCTTGGGCGTTGCCGGGCCTGTCGCCCCTTTTGCCCGCTCTAGGGCCTGGAAAGGGCTCGGGGCTCTGTGCTCGCCGCCGGGCAGGTGCCTGGAAGTGGCCGGGGATTCCCGGGCCCGGGTTAAAGGCGTTGGGCGTGGCGTTGGCAGGGGCGGGGGAGGGGACGGCGTCGAGGAAAGTTGACTGGTGAGACTTGGGTAAAATGAGAATGAGGATGAAGGGGGAATAAAGTTCATTCAGGACCTCCGAGTGAGAGGGGTCGTTTCCTGGTCAGTGGGCTCCTGTCTTCCGCATAAAGTCTGGGCCGCAGGGTATGGCTGCCTGAAGGAATGACACCTCTTCCCTTACTAACCCCAGCCCAACCGGGAGGGGCGGGGCCAGGCCGACGGGGGCGGGACCTATGATAGCCCCCGCCCCCAGGTCGCTGCCCACCTGGCAGCTTCGGGATGAGCCGAGCTCAGTGCCAGCCAGGTACCGGCCAGGCGGAGCGTGAGCCCGGCGCCCCCAGCACAGAACCCCACGCCCCCGCCGGGTCCTCCACCCCACGGATCGGAGCGAGCTGGTTGTCGCCATGGCATTCGCCAGCTGGTGGTACAAGACGGTAAATAGAAGCGGTGGTGCCAGGACAGAACCGGGAAGGAAGTGTGCCTGCTGGGTGTGCGGACGAAGTATTGTCCGAGGTTTGGCGGGGAATGGGTGGGGTCGGGGTGCGACCTCCTCGTGGACCTCCAGGGTAGGCTCGCAGAGAGGCCGGGGACTCACCCTCCTGTGGTATGTGCGAGCGCGCCCGGGCGTGCGCCTCTCCAATGTTTCTCGCGTCCTGGTGTAATGCACAGGACTCTCAAGTTGAATGGGACAGGAATTGTTGCTGGAGGAATTCCGTTCCAGGAGGCGGATTCCTGGCTGATTCGGACGCAACTCGCAAGAGCTCAGAGATCTGGGGTTTGTTATTCACCTCTAAGTAAAGCTCAAAACGTTTAGAGGAAGGTTGTCGAACGTGCATTCGTCAACGCAAAGCAAGACAGGTGGCTGGGATGGGAGGTGCTGAGAAACATCCCGAACACCGAGGGCAGAAGCAACTGAGATGAAGACCCTAGGACAGAACGGTGGGGGAAGGGGAGAGAGAAAGAGAGGAAGTGAGAGAGAGCGAGCGAGAGTTGCCCTGTACTTTATTACTTTGGATGAGATACAAAGATATTACATTTGTTTAGTGCATTGAATGTCTGCCCTACCAATTAGGTGTGGTATCCAGTCAAGCTGGCATGTCTAATGTTTTGGAACTAGGAAACATGATTAAACATTAGATTGCTTTCCAAAAAAAAAACAAAACACAAAAGTTTTGTTGATGGAGAGAACCAATATATATATGTCCCACTGATTTTTGCTGAGAATTTCAAAAAATTAGGTAACACCTCTCTCTTTCTCTCTCAGCAAGGGATATTGGGAAATACAAAGATATTGTTATCAGACATCCTTTGGAGTTACAAACCTTGTATTGGAATCAGGAAATTTTCTTATCAGCCACTGGACTTTTATTGAGAATCTACTGCTATGTGCCAGAGAGTGTACTAGCCTGCAGGTACATAGTGGAGAAAACAGAGTTCTTCTCAAATGGCAATGAGTCAACCTTTTTGAACCTGTTTTCACATCTGTAAAATAGGTATGTAAAATAAATCAAGATGGGGATTGCTGGGTCATATGGGAGGTCAATTTCTAGTTCTTCCAGGAATCACCACGCTGTTTTCCATAGAGGCTGAACTAGTTTGCATTCCCACCAACAGCATAGAAGCGTTCTCTTTTCTCTGCATCCTCATCAGCATCTGTTGATCTTGTTTTATTAATGATGGCCATTCTTACTGGAGTTAGGTGATATCTCAGTGTGGTTTTGATTTGCATTTCTCTGATAATTAATGAGGCTGAGTATGTTTTCATGTATCTGTTGGCTGCTCATGTGTCTTCTTTTGAGAAGTATCTATTCATGTCTTTTGCTCACTTTTTATTGGGGCTGTTTGTTTTTTTCCTTTAGGCACGATTGAGTTTCTTGTAAAGCCTGGATGTTAGGCCTTTGTCAGATATGCAGTTGGCAAATATTTTTTTTCCCATTCTGTGGGCTGTCTCCCCGCTCTCTTGATGGTTTCTTTTGCTTTGCAGAAGCTTTTCAGTTTGATGAGGTCCCATTTGTCAATCTTATCTCTTATGGAATGGGCTTTTGGAATTTGATCAGGAATTGGTTGCCTATTCCGATTTCCATTTTTCTGCACTTTCTAAGATTCTCAATGTTTGAGGTTTTACGTTTAGGTCTTTGATCCATTTGGAGTTGATTTTTGTGTATGGTGGTAGGTAGGGGTCCTGTTTCACTCTTCTGCACATGGTTAGCCAATTTTCCTAGCACCACTTACTGAATAGGTTCTCCTCTCCCCAATGGTTGTTGTTGTAGGCTTTGTTGAAGATGAGAATTGGTTGAGAAATTGAGGTTTTGCTTCCAGAATTTCTTATGCTGTTCCGTTGGTCTATATGCCTACCCTTGTACCAAATCCAGGTTGTTTTGGTTATTGTACAAAATTATGGACTTTCCAGCAAGTTGGGTGGGTTTAGAGTCTATCATACCCAGTGATCTATCACAGAAACAAATAATTGAGTACCACATGTTCTTACTCATAAGCAGACCCTGAACATTTACCATAATACAATAAGAAGGGACAGTAGCGGGGACACTGCTGGGGTGGGGGAGACACCTAACATCAATAAGAGTACCTGATCTCAAACCAGGCGGAGTGGGGACCAAAGGGAGGCATAAAGTTTACCTGTATGATGACCACTTGTATACCTAATTCTGAATTGTACCCCAAATCTTTAAAATTAAAAAAATTTTTAAAAAAAAGTTTTGGTAATCCCAATTTCCTTGAGATATTTCTATGTGATTGTTTTCCAACACATTTTCTAGGCTTTTAAAATGTAGCATTTCATCAGTGTGCTAAGAGCAAACGTTTGCCTTGAGTCATTATTATTCCAAGATTCTTATCAAAATGTGCCATGTGTACTGTTTGCAAATATGATGGCCATGGTTCAGAATTCACAGCAGACTCCAAGTTTTTGATTCTCTAAAGGACACTATACTGGGTTACTTAGTTGAAAATAGTTTAAATCTATCCTTTTAATCCTGGTATGTTTAATCATAGTCTGATATTTTTGCTAAAACCTCTCTTAGAGTCCAATTTTGGAACTATTATAAAAAGTTTTTGCTGATAGGAACTTTCTAATTGGCAACATACCTGTGAGCAAGCTTTAATTTTCCCCAAACCAGTGCTATCCAATAGAAACATGGTGTGAGCCACATATGCATTTTTAATTTTTTTTTTTTTGAGTCAAGGTCTCACTCTAGCCCAGGCTGGAGTACAGTGGTATGATCATGGCTCACCACAGCCTTGATCTTCTGGGCTCAGGTGATCCTTTCGCCTTAGTTTCCCAAATAACTGGGACTACAAGCACGTGCCACCATGCTTGGCTAATTTTTTGATTTTTTATAGAGACAGGTCCTTGCTATATTGCCAAGGCTGGTCTCAAATTTCTGGGCTCAAGCCATCCTCCTGCCTCAGCCTCCCAAAGTGCTGAGATTACAGGCGTGAGAACCTGTGCCCGGCCCACATGTGCAATTTTAAATTTCCTAAGAGGCACATTATCAAAAGCAAAAAGAAATAGGAAAAATTCATGCTAATATCTTTTATTTAACCCACTATATGCCAGATACTATTTCAACATGTAATTGATATGTAAGCCACCGAAATATTTTACATTTTTTCACATTAATTTTTCAAAATTCGGTGTATATTTTACACTTACAACACATCTCAATTCGCACTTGCCACATTTCAAGTGTCCAACAGCCACATGTGGCTAGTGGCTATAGTATTGGACAGTACAGCTCGAATTATGAGTTTCTAAACTTTTTTTTATAGTAAATGGATGATTATAGGCCATTTTGAGAATCAAATGGAAATTATGGACTGCTTTCCCACAACAAAATACACATGTACAGAAATGTAATTTTCTATATAGCTTTAGAGAGTTCAGAGATTTCCCAAAATACCATCCATAAATCTCCCAAAGGTCCATGGAGCCAGTTTATAACACATATATTACATATACAATCCAACATGCATGAAATATATATACATATATACATATGCACATATTTACATAATACATGTTATGTGTATATAGATATGGATATACCCAGACATATCAGAAAACTTCTCATAAGTCCTATAATTAAAATACTTTTAGTGGGATCCTTCAAATACTGAAAAAAGTTGTAAATAACCTAACCTTCAAAATTTAATCAGAGTAAAATAAAATAATTAAAAGCTGTATCTAAGATATGTTTGTGTAAGAGTATGTCATCTATAAAACTAGTCAGTACGATATTACTATGTATATTTTCACACTGAATGTCATCATTACTACTGATTTTATCTTCTAAATAATTTTGTAGTTGTATATATATATGTATATATATATATATATATTTTTTAACAACTTTAAAAGCTAGATTTGGAGAATATCTGATGAGCATTCAATCCAGCATGAAGGAGGGCAAGTTTGGCTTATACTAGCAATCACATTCCTGACTCATACATTGATTCCATTAGGCCATTATAATTAAAGGTGTTTCTCAGCCTAATTAGACTCAGGGACCCAGTGACAGCATTATCAAGGAGCCCAGTCATTTGGGAGTCCCCATCACTGCTGCCAACCTAGAAGGAGTGTTGCAAGCCTTCCATGGCAAGACAGATCCTTTGGCTGCAGTGAATTTCAGCAGTAAAGAAGACAAAATTATAAATCCAACAAAAATGGGCATAATTTAGGATAGTAGGAATGCAGAGGTCAAAAACAACTTTCCTTTTTTGCCTGGCAATCCCTGAATTAATTTGCTTTCCATTACATATAAACCTTTTAAACTAAGGGTAACATCTGATAATGTTTTCCTTTAATCAGTTTTGACATTTCCCAGAAAGTTAATTATATTCTACAAGTGCTTTTTAAAGAATAATGTAGCCCTTTGGGGGTGGGAACAGTGGGTGGTCATTTGAGATCCCTAGGTAGATAGGTGGGTAATTAGTTCTGACTAGGTTGTCTTCACAGACACAAGACTGCACTAAGTAGACCATCTTTTTTTTTCCTTGAGATATTTAAAGATGAAAATCCTATTAATGTGATACTAAAGTTCTATTCTTTTAGTTGTCTCCCTTTCTTTTCATGAAAATGTACCCAGAAAGGTTTATAGCTACCATAAATGGGGGGGGGGGGGGGCTGGAGAGGTGGGGGAAATGGGTTGTGGGGGGAGTATATCAGCTGTCTTCCAGTTAAGAAGCATGCAAAAACACCTTCATCCATGAACACTATTTATGTAAGAGTAAGAACCCTCAGATGGGAAAGTCAGTTAACTCCAGAGGTAAAAGAATCTATGGTTATAGTTTCCTAAAAAATGTATGGAATTCATTTTGACTATAAGAAACTCATAAAACACAAGAGTAAATTTGATAAAGGTCAAATATGTTCACAGTTGTTTATTGTTCACCTACTATGTGTCAGTTTTGTGCAGAGTGCTGTGGACACAAAAATTGTGTGGTCCATGCCTGGCCTTCTCTTGCATTTCTCATAAGTGAAACCACAAGTTTATCCTAATGACTACTGCAGTGAAATAGCCATTTAAATTCTCATCATATCTCCTTTGACTTAGCAAAAACTCAAGAAACTTTACTGCAGGTGGATCCCAGAAGCTGATCTATGACAGTTGGTCAATCGATGCCACCATTGAAAACTGGACAAAAAAAGTATATACCTTTATGGTGTCATCTTGATGTCCACCAAAATCTTGAAGTGTTAGGAAAAAGAACACTTGAGGTTCAGTGGGACAAGGATTTCAGAATTACAGCTATGTAGTTAATCCTTTACTTATCTTTTTTAAAATGTGAGAATGGCTAAGAAAGTCATCTCTATAATTTGATTACAAATGTTTTTAGAGGAACAGGAGGGTATCATATATCGAAAATCAGACCTTTTGTTTTTCCCACTTTCTTTTATAACTATCTTCCTCACAACATCTAGGTCATAGTGGGCACTCACTGATAAAAGTTTTTCATAAAGAAGTCCTGCCTTTCACATTAGCCTTCTCTGTGAGCTTGGGATTTTTAGTATTAAAATGGAGTAAAACAGAATTTTGCCTTTGTGTGACTCTAGGGAGACAATACTCATGATATAATGGAATTCTACAGTTTTCAGAACTTTGTTTGTTTGTTTGTTTGAGACAGGGTCTCACTCTGTCGCCCAGGCTGGAGTGCAGTGGCACAATCCTGGCTCACAGTAGCCTTGATCTCCTAGACTCGAATAGTACTCTTGTCTCAGCCTCCTGAGTAGCTGGAACTACAGGTGTGTGCCACCACGTGTGGCCAATTTTTTTTTTTCTTTTCTTAGCTCACTGTTGTTCAGGCTGGTCTCGAACTCCTGAGCTCAGATTCAACCACCTTGGCCTGGGATTACGAGCCTGAGTCACTACACCTGGGCCAAAATTTTTTACTAGAAAAATGTTTGCATATACATAAGAAAAGAGAGAAGAATATAATGAACTCTTCATAAACCAATCAGTAGAGATCAATAATTGTCAATATTGTGCCAATCTTGTTTTATCTATTAACCCCTACAACCACCACCACCAACACAGACATACAGACCCACACACATGCATGCTTTCAATATATCTTAAAACATGGGAATTGCAAATTTAAATGTCATCCTTGTAAGTAAAGTGTTGTAGTTTGTTGGGAAAGTGAATTCTCTATCCCCCATGTAATTTGTTTCCTTGGGTGTCACATGGAGATGTGAGACTAATATAAAACACAATATGAGAAAGGAAAACCTATCAGGTGAACCTGATAAGGTCCCTTTGTACTTCAGGGAAAGTAAAATATTAAATTCCAATGCTTACGCCTTGGAAATGAAACCTTCAAATCTCTGCTTACTTCTCATATTGATTTCATGAGCTCTTAATTCACTACAATCAGATTGGTGCCAGGGAAAAAGAAGGGAGTGGAATAATTTTTATTACCTTCTTAAAATGAATAGACAATGGGCCACGCCCTTCGTTAACATCAGCTCTTTCATACATCCACCAGTCCCTGGGAGAGGTGCCATTAGCACTATTTATGAGGAGAAACTGAAAGGTTAAATTATTTGCCCCAGGCCACAAAGACTTCCAAATTCATGTTCTTTTTGTCCTGTCAGAGTTTATCACAGTCAACTGAGACAAAAAGGACTCCAAGTAGGTAAAACAAAAGGATTGTAATGTATGGATGTGGTTACCCAGGAAACAGCAAAAGCTAGAAAGGCAGCAGGGAAGGGGAGGCAACCCAGAGATTAGAAATTGCAGGAAGCCTGCCTGGTGCAGTGGCTCACTTCTCTAATCTCAAGTCTTTGGGACACTGAAGCAGGAGGATCACTTGAGGCCTTGAGTTCAAGACCAGTCTGGGCAACATAGCAAGACATCTCGTCTCTACAAAAAATAATAAAAATTAGCCAGGTGTTGTGGCATACACCTGTAGTCCTAGATACTGAGGAGGCTTACACAGGAGAATCACTTGAACCCAGGAGGTCAAGGCTGCAGTGAGCCAAGATCGTGTCACTGTATCCCAGCCTGAGTGACACAGCAAGACCCTGTCTCAAAACAAAAACAAAAAACCTGAAGAATTAGAAGTTTCAGGAAGCTGCTACCATTCCAAGGCTAGAGGAATAGAAGGAGGAGCAGGGTTACCCTGTGGAAGTTGGAACCACAGTTGACCTGTCCTGAAAGGGACACTACTCCAGAGGCCCCCAGAGGTGGAGCATGGGGAAATACCACCCACCCACCTCCAGTCTCCTGGTAGTACCTGCCCTTGACCTAACCCAGTTCAAGGCCATCCATCAGGAGAAATGCAGCCAGCAAATGTCCACTGCAGTTCCACTGGAGCAGGGGTCAGGTAAGGAATACACCTAAGGAGACAGGCCTGGGATGAACACCCAGGAGACTGTTTTGAAACAAATTCAGCTTTATTTACATCCTGGTCCTTGTGCTGAATAATCTTGTTCTAGCAAGTAGAATACATACACAAAATGATTTTAAGGGATTTTTCAGGGAATACTAATTTGCACAGTCTTAATTTTTCAAGCTATTCTTTCTCTCATTTATCGAGTTTACTGATCTGAAAAGAGCAAAAGTATTCTCAAGGAATGTTTAGAGGTTTGTAGAAATGGGATCATTCAGTCAAGAATTATTTGTCATGGCCCTACCACATAACTAGGGAAAAAAGGATATGATTAACTGTGTGATTGGAAAGATAAGATGTAAGTTTATAAAGTAATCAGCAAGCAAGCGAGTATACAATAATGTGCTACTTTGTTTGCTTTACTAAGAAAATAGAGGCGAATGTGCAGAATGAAGGCGAATGAAGCTATGGTACTTCATTAGGAAGGCGAGGCTCGGAACTAGACAGGCGACACTGGTGTGAACCCAGCACACTGTGCACCTTCATTGAGCAATTGGTTTACCCAGGAGAAGCCCAGAGCTGCACCCGCCCGCCTAACCCGGGGAACCTCCCATGGTTGCTGACTCAGCGGGGTGATTTGAGGAGCAGAAACTTCCACTTCCTGCGCATAAATCTCCCCTCAAAACCAGTGGTTCCCAATCCTGGCGGTGTATTAGAATCAGCTGGGGAATTTTAGATAACTATATCCATGACCAGGTCCCATTCTGTTCAAACTCAATTTAAAGTCCTGTACTCTGGCATGTGTGTTCCCCTAAGCTTCTCAGGTGCTCATGACACACACTGAAAGATGGGACTCACTGCTAACTGGGGGGGCTTTCTATCTTCAAGAGGCCTCTGAAACAAGCCTTTCTCAGTGTATGTGATGGTAGAGTGAAAGCTGAGCTCTGTGCACCAGAAGAGTCCAGAGGGCACCAAGATAACCTTTTATTGCTTCATGATTCTACCACAGCTGTCCCTGGACATGCAAATACCATCCCTATGGCCTTTTCTCCAAGTTGAAGAAGGAAAACGCTCACTTTTTCAAATAATTCATCCATTAAAGCATATGACACGATATTTTTTAGTATAATCACAGGGTGGTACAACCATCACCACAGTTTTAATTTAGAATGTTTTTGTCTCCTCCAAAAAGAAGCTTTATACTTTATAAAAAAATAAATCAAAGGCTTTGAAAAAATTAAATAAAGCAAAAGTATTTCAGAAGCATGCTAGCACTTGGTACTCTTTTCACGGCTGGACTTCGACTTGCAAAGATTGTTGGGGTTTTTTCTTTTGCCTTTTTTCTTCTTTTATATGAAGAACTTTGTTTGATTTCCTCTTATTTAGTGTGACATGTGCCCTTGTCTGTGTGTGTATCTGTGTGCATCTGGGTAACAACAGGAAGGGTGCCTAATGCAGCAAAGTCGAAGCCTCACTCCAGCAGAAGTCCTCAGCTGAGTGAGAGCTCAGGCCTAGAGCCTTATTGCTCATAGCTCTTGTTGATTTTATCACAGGTTTATAACTTTGCAATGGCAAAAGATTGTAAGTATGTAAATGCTGTCCTCTAAAATGAGGACAAAGGACAACTGTACTTGCCAAATATGTGATGAGGTTGGGGGTGAAAACAGCTCAGAAAATTATTCCTTCTTGAGGGACAGGAAAGCCTTTCATGTGATTTTTTTTTTTTTCTGTCTCTAAACTCCTGTGGCACACACTACTTCATCTTAGCCCTCATGTGGTTTTCTGTCTTTGGTGGCCTTATCCTCTCCATGAAATTCTTTACTCCTTTAGGGCTGGCATCCTGTATGATTTTTCCTGCCTTTGGCCTCCTCTCCAGCTGTTAACACAAATCAGAATTCATATGTATTATGTGTTTGATGCATTGTATAAGACAAGTCGGCACGGTGTCTTGCACCTATAATTCTAGCACTTCGGGAGACTGAGGCAGGAGGATTGCCTAAGCCCAGGAAGTTGAGGCTGCAGTGTGCCACTGCACTCCAGACTGGGTGACAGAGTGACCCTGACTTTGTGTTTTTGATTTGTTTGCATGTTTTGTTTTCATTTAGAGCATTGAATTGCTCTAAAACCTTTCTTGATGAAAATCGTAAGATCTCAGCTAGCTTTTTTTTTTTAGTTGGAGTGCAGTGGCACACTTGTGGACACCCCAGCGTCGACCTGCTGGACACCAGCGATCCTTCCACCTCAGCCTTCTAAGTAGCCAGAACTACAGGCACACGCTACCATGCCTGTGCCACTGCACTCCAGACTTGGTGACAGAGTCTCACCATGTTGCCCAGGGACTCGAACCCACAAACTCAGGCAATCCTCTTGCCTCGGTCTCCCAAAGTGCTGGGATTACAGACTTGAGCCACTGCGCCTGGACTTCAGCTAGCTTTTAACGGGATCTAGTGTATCCCAGTCTCAGGCCCACAGACTATAATTTTGAGTGGCATGGCCAAGGAGAACATCACCTTTTAGACCCTCAGTTTCTTTATCCATAAAAAAAGGAGACAGTATGTATTCCCTAGGGTTGCTAAGGGGAGCAAAGGGGACCACACAGGAGATGCCTAGCCCTGGGCCTGGCACAGAGTAGATGCACAGGATCTTTTTGTTTCTTTTCCCTCATGCAGGGTTCATTCATTTTGTGGTTCACTTCTCTTTCTCATGCTATAACTCCTTTGCTATTCCCTGCTCCCCTCACCTCTGCCCACCTCACCAGCTACAAGTGGTATTGGTAAGCAAAGTTTTCTCTCTTCTCTCTTAGAAAGATGCACTGCAGGTTCCTAAACTAGGTCAAAATTGACATCTATCATTCCCAAGTTTTTCATTCCATCCATTCACTTATGTGGAAAGCGCTCAACTATTCCATGATTTTAAAAATAGGTACCTTGATTCTCGCACGGTGGAAAGATATAACTGATCTTACATTATTAGCAGGCTGCTGAATATGGAATAAGCCCCGATAAATGATTGGAGCAATAGTTAATTTATGAAATTGTTATTGACTGGAAATCGAATGGTATTCCAGGAATTTTTGTTAATTCTCCTAGGTATTGAGTTTATATGGGAAAATGTGCTCAATTTAAGGAGATGCATAGTGAAATGTTTAGGATTAAAGTTTCAGGGTATCTGTTTTTACTTTCTAATAGTGGTATATATAGGCATATAGACCCCCCCCATATGTGTGAATATGGAAATATGACAAAATACAGCAACAATGTTAATAGTTGAAGTCTAATTTGTGGGAATATGGGCATTTGTTGTATTATTCTTTCAAATTTTCTGTATGCTTCAAACATTCTATAATAAAAAGTTGGGTTTATAAAAAAGGAACAAGAAAAATGTGATCCATGAAGTTCTAAAAAAATTGGCATTTTATTATAAGTAATTTTTTTATGTCATTGTACTTTCATGTATTATTTTAAAAGCTTTCTATTGAGAGCATTTATTTATTTTGAAATCACAAAATAACAATACTTATAATACAAAATTTTATAGTTGTTATTATAAATTAAAACATTTTTTAAGGCACTCATTACATATATCCCCAAATTATTATTTGGAACCTACACAATTTTGAGGAATTTTGAGTATTCAGTGAAAGAAAGTAACTGATAATGTTGGTTAATCTATGGTGTAATCTCTTTTGAAGTACCATCAGGAAACAATTTTTAATTTTTTAAAAGAAATCATCTATACACCTGCATTTTAAGGGAGAGGCTGTATGCGCTTTTACTGTAGGATAACAAATCATGACTTATGTTTGCTGCATGAGCAGGGAGCAGAGTGGAACCACATGGAGAGCATGGAATGTTCCATCAGGCAAGAGCAAGTTGCCGTTTTATGTTTTCCCATTTGTAAAATGGAATAATAACAACTCCTGACAAGTAAATAAGGTACTCAGGACAGTAAACATGCAATAAAACAGTAGACATTATTGTTATTACTTACTTTATCTGAAAAAAGTATAAATTGCAGATAACAAATGAATGAGATATTATGATTCTAAAATTACCAGTTCTGGAAGGAAACAGATTTGGTAACCTCTGTCTTTGTAGATCTGTCCTTACCAAATACTGTCTCCAAATCTTGAATGATTCTTCTAGAGATGGTTAAAGAAACATTTTAGACAAAATCAATTTAACAGAGTTCATTTGAGCGAAGAACGATGCATGAATTGGGCAGTAGTCAAAACCAAAGGAGCTTCAGAGAGCTCCATCTGTTCCAGCAACATGAGTGGGGAGTTTTATAGGCTACATGTGGAAGTAAAATAAAGAAATTACTTGATTAGCTATAGGTGGTGTTTGCTTTATTTGGGTACGGTCTGATGGAAAGAGTGTAATTATATAATCAATAAGGTGGTTGGCTGTGATTGGCTGAGGCTCATTTTATTGTTGTTTTGAATTTTGTTTTAAGTCAGTTACAAGAAATGCCTTTAAGTTAGGTTTCAGTTTGCTTACTTTAAGGGCTCCAAGTACAGAAACAACTTCATGTTAATGGCCTCTTTATTTAAGGTAACAGAGATAAGCAGTGTCCTCCCACCCCCAATTTTGGCTTTTACAAATCTTTTGTTCACCAATTATTATAATATTTATCAATTACTGTAGATCTGATATATAAGTAGGCTTTAACATGGTTCCTTTTTTATAAGATTAATTAACCTCTCAATATTGATTGCCCCAACTATGGACAAATAAACCTCTGAATAGAACATATAGGTAAAACAAGCCTTGGAAGAGGTTTCACCAAGCTGTTATAGCCTGTCTGCTTTTCAGTGGATTCCAATCACACTAATGTTTCATTTGGTAAGAATTGTACATTTATGAAAGTGATTTTTTTTTTTTTTTTGAGCTGGAGTCTCACTCTGTCGCCCAGACTGGAGTGCAGTGGCCGCTCCCGGCCACCGCAACCTCGACCTGCTGGGCTCCCGCGATCCTTCTGCCTCAGCCTTCCACATAGCTGGAACTACAGGCGTGCGCTACCACGCCCGGCTAATTTTTGATTTATTGTAGAGATGAGGTGTCGCCAGGTTGCCCAGGTGGGTCTCGAACCCGCGGGCTCAGGCAATCCACTCACCTCAGCTTACCCAGGCAAGGGATTACAGGCTGAGCCACCGAGCCTGGCTAAAGTGATTTATTGCTAGTTATTCATATAAAGAAAGATTTCGGCCACTTCTGGTATTTATTGGCCATAGTTTAGTAACATATTTATTTAATGATTAAGGAAAATATGATCTAATTCCATTTAGCATAGTATAATGGCAAATAATAGATTTTAGTCAGAAAACTTGCTTTGTGATCTTTACCATTTCCTAGCTATTTGTCCTTGTAAAAAACACCAAATAACTATTACTTTTAGTTTTCTCATTTATAAAAACATGAGCCTCTTTAAAATAAAATCAAATAAGACTGTTTAGGAATGTACTTTGTAAATGATAAAGAACAATATAAATTACTACATTTTTCTATTATTATTATTATCATCAATCTTCTTATTTCAAATAATTTCATTGACCTACACATCCAGGCTGTGATTCTGCTCTAGAAAACATAATAGTACTTGATATTTTTGTCTAATCAAGGGTGAGTAGGACAGAATCAAATGATGATCTTTTATTGTCTCCTATTTTGCCCCTTCCCCACTTTTCTGAATACCCCACAGTGTGCCAGAAATGAAATCATTCTCTATACCCCCTATCCAGGAACATACAGATTTTTTTTTCACTTCTTAAAAACATTTGATAAACTCATGGCTTATTTTATCTTTTCACCAAAACAAAGGAACATATAAGCTACTTAAAGCTTTTACATACTCTGTCAAAATATTTGCATTAGGGAAAGGTTGGTCAATGGGTACAAAGTCACAGCTAATTAGATACAAGGATTAATTAAGGTCTAGAGTTCTGTTGTACAGTAGGGTTACTATAGTTAACAATAATGTTTTATATATTTCAAAATAATTAGAAAAGAGGATTTTGAATGTTCTCACCACAAAGAAACAATAAAACTTTAAGGTGATAGATTTGGTAATTACCCTGATTTGATCATTACACAATGTATACATGTATCAATTTGTAAGCCATATATATAGATAATTATTATGTATTAATTAAAAATAAAACAACACTTTAAGAATTACATTCATTCCGAATGTCCTAGTAAGAAAAATAATTCTGTTTCTAGACATAGTGAAATCTTAAAGTCATACTACATAGGAGAAGTTGCTGGCATAGTCTTCTCCCTTTAGGTTTTATCTTTCTGCATTGATGCATACTCTCTTGGAAGAACTCTAGGGAATTTCCAGTAACCATCAGAAGTGATAGGTGACTTAGAAGCCTGTGAAGGACACTTGAGTCCATGCTGAATTGTGGCTTTAGTATGGCTTCATATGGAACATTGTATTTAGAGATCCCACTTGTGTGATGAACCAGATGTCTACCATGCCGGACATTGCGCTTTAAGATTCCAGGAGACGTTTTGTAGGAGACAAGATGCCGCCTTGGCATCACCATCAGCTCTGCATCTAGTTAATTACAGCCTGACTTTCTGGATCCCAAATGAACATCTGTAGCATCCCTTGATATTTAAAAGCCACCTACGTTGGTGTGGAGTAACATTCTCAGGAGGAAGATTACAGTGGTCCTTGTTTTTAAAGTCTATGCATTTAGCCTTTGGTGATAAAGTCACTGTTATTTTGTTTCATCTTCTTTTATTAAACTTTTTTTTTACATTTTTATAGCATGTCAATGAAAAAACCAGTGGATCACCTTCCAAGCCAGGAGAAAAGAAAGAATCAGATGAGGTAATTTCCACAATATCGGGCTTTCATTTTCTCTTGCGTTTCAACTATAAATTCTGTCTTGAAACTTTAAACAATGATGTAGCAAAGAACTTCTACTGAAATATTGGCAAGTTTAGTTTTAATCAAGCTTTTATTCAAGAGTATAAATGGAAATTATTAAAAAACCCGAGTAAAAATAAACTGTTCCTAGGAACAAAACATTTATAAATAGTTTCCTTATTGAGATAGGACTTGGTTGTTTAGGGTGCTTTCCCTATCGGAATTGGTGAATTTAAATTGTTTTGTTGGTGAACATGACAAGTCTGGAAGGGAAAACAAATCTGTAATAGAAAGGAAAATACTTTTTTTTATGAGAGTGTACCATGAAAGGAGAAGAGAGATGGCCTAGATTAACCAGTCATTCAGGTTCATAAACAAAAGGAAGAGAGAGAACTGTTTTTACTTGCATAGATTCTGTAGAAATACTAGTAAACCAAATCTTCCCACTTTGAGATGGGTTTTCTCTGAGCCTGTAAATTTCTTCTTTCACTGAATGATGCACCATTATGTGCACTCTCCACACTGACCTACTTCTCTGTGGAAGGGTCATGTGAAAGTTCTGTTCTTCACAAAGGTACTGGATTGGCCTCTCTCTAGATGCTTTTCATATGATAAATCTCAATGGATGCATTTATCTTCATTCAGTAGAAACTGTGTCATGTCCAACTTGTAAAGTCATATAGCCAAGTCCTGAAAGGTATCTGGAAATTTAGAAAGCATAAGGCAACTATTTTATTTTTCTCTACACTATCACTTAAACAGGTGTTTTTGGAAATTTAGTCCCTCTTTCTGCTTGTTTTCTTCAGTTATCAAAATATCCAATATGTAAGGAGGCTGTATGGCTAGAACCCATTGTGCATTCTACACTAAAGTTTATTCCCTAGTTCCCTAGTTTTCTACCATTGTTTCTATTACCAGTACACATAAAAATATAATTTATAGGTTGTTCCTTACCATGTAAATTTGTAGTGATTTTTTTATAGCCATGAAAGTCAAATATTTCTTTTAAAATATAAAATAAAAGTAAACATATCAAGATTTCATTCTGGATTTTTTTGGTTAAATTATTTAAAAATAAATTTTCACTTGAAAACCACAATTTTTTCATTTTACCAACATGAAAATTTGCCTAGTATCATTTAGTTCCTTTATTAACACTACCCTTTAAATAGATTTCCAGATAAGTTATCTATCAAGTTAATTATTCAGGCAAATAGCAAAGACTTCCTTATTGAAATCTATAGTATTCCCTTATTCTCCAGACCAGGAAATAACTTTTTTGGATGCTATTTTTTAATAATGTTAATCAAGATTAAACTATTTGCATAGAAGGAATTTCTTTTCCCCAATATAATCAAGTGGATGGTAAGCCAGTTCTTATATGGGTATTCTGGCCAATTATATTATAATTTGGAAACTTAAATATTGCTTCTTGAATGAACAGGCATTATTGGTTTCTACAACAACTGCTAGCAGAGTTAAGTCTTTATGTAATGTCTAGATTATAAAGCTCCTTATCTCCATATTTATAAAAGGCTTAGAAAGGAAAACTCTACTAAAAAGCCCTGTTACAATACTGCTAGGGAAAAACTCAAGATTTCTTAGAGGCAGACTGTACTTTCATTTTGAAACTTAAAGGCTGCACTTCTGCCTCAATGGAGTAAGAAGAGATTTTTCTTCTGTTTTTGGGCGATTTAAGCAATTCTGATATTGTTTTATAACATTACCGGTAAAGTCACATTTACAACTCCGGCCCTTGTGCCAGAGCCTGGACATATGGGTCTGTTTGCCTCTGTCTCAGCCAGCAGAAGCAAAGAGGGGTAGAGGCCTTGCTCTTTGACTTAAATCATGGCTTTAAACTAAATACATTTAACAGAGTTCATTTGTGCAAAGAATGGTTCATAAATTGGGCAGCACTAAAAATCGGGCAGCACTAAAAATCGGAAGAGACTTGGAGAGCTCCTCTTACTCATTAAATTCTGCCTGTATTGATTTGCTAGAGTGGACAGGCATGGGGGTGGGTGACTTGGTAGTCAAGGATATTTCCAAAATGGTCTGCCCCAAAGGATCTCTAATTCTTTATGTTATGTGCAAATAAGACATTGATGAGCTATTGTGGTCCTGGAGACAATTCAAGGAAACTGTCACACATGAGGCATTATTTTAGCCTTTATGCTCATGATTATAAAACCATGAGCAATCTGGATTTCTTATCTGCCCTGCTCACCATCTATAGTTAGTTATCATCCTCTTTTCTTCTCAAAATTACCAGAGAAAGACTTCCTAAAACTGATTCTTTTTCCTGAGTATTTTCTTACCTACTACTGTGTTCAACAAGAAGTGAGATTAGGACTCTTAGTTTGGGCTTTGGTAATCTATTTTCTAACTAGCATGTACCTCCGAAGACTCAATAACTTACTGTCCCCAAGAGTATATACTGGCTAGTCCTCTAAGAACAAACCAGGGCCTTTGAAACAAAGTCAGAAACTTTGCTTTTCTATCTTGAAAGTTATTTCCTCTCTCCTTATCATCTGCTGCATTTCACTTAGAGATGCAAGAAAAGGGCAGAGGAGGATTTTAGGAGTATATAACCGAGGAAAAAGTTGATTAGGGTTAGGGGAAAACCACCATTATATTGCTGTATATAAAAATATAGGGGGATGAATGCAGCCACATGAATTTCAGAGCTCTTTCTCCCTTGCTGTTGTCAATAGTTCTTACTTTTTTGGAATATAACCCTTAATCAGACATTTCGTGATCCTAAGATATTTGCAGCAATTTTAATAGATTTTGCAACAAATATCATTTGTCAGGCTGCATTTGAAATACAAATGCTTGAGATAGAGTAGGGTAAAGTGTCTATTAGAATGTATGTCTGCTTATACCAGTCATTTATGAATTCACCAAGTTCTTCTCAGATGTAGATGAATTATAAGACCTAAAGTTGCATGGACTATCAAGCCAACGATACAAGAAAATGAAAACGTTAACATCAGCATCTTTAAATACAGTGGAATAAAGTCTTTCCAAACCTGCAATCAAATCTATTTAAAGGATTTGACTGACATATCTGGCCACACTGGGGGAGTGTGAGTCTTTTAGTAATGTATTTCAGTGAAGCGTTGGAAAATGGAATTTAAAGTTTAAAATGAACATGACCTCACAGAGCCAATTTTAAAAGCTTAAAATTTAATAATGGATATATTTTTATGAGTAGAGAGATATATAAATAAAAAAGAATATAAATTGTGTCTTAAAGGAAGATAATTTATACATTTTCTTTTACCACAACAGCGTTGGTGACATTATTTTCCTTAGTATTTACCTTTCCTTTTTCTAACATGAATGAATTACTCAGACATTTAAAAATTTTTCTTACTTTAAAAACTAAAGTTAGCCTTTTCTTCATTTCAAAAGTAGTACATACTTGTGAAAAACAAACAATATTACTCTGAGCCTTACCTCTTAGTTGTAACTATTGCTACAGAATTTTGTGTGCATTCTTTAATTAATGTGATAATATTGTGTATAATTATTGCATATAGTGATTTTAGTGCAGCTAAAATATAATCACTGAAGAAAATTTAGAAAGTGCCAAAGAATTTAAAGAAAATAAATATCCCCATCTAGAGTTCTAACACCTGGAGAGATGGGCACGCTTTATCTTTTTTCTATGCAGATATATTACATTTAACGAAATACTGTATATCCCAATTTTTAAGCAGAAATAACAAAGGCACATCATTATTAGGACCTAGTCTGGAAATGATAAATAGTGTGCTTTGTGATAGATAAATATTTTCCAGTAAAAAAGCCCACCTACATTTAGGTAAACAAAGATTCACTATTCAAGTACTTTGACATTTAATATAGCATTTAATCTGGTCATTATTTTGTGCTTGGTTTTTTTTTTTTTGTAGGGGGAACATCTTGTTCAAGAAGTCATTTGGGACAATGTTCCCACAAGCAAATTATTTAGCCATTACTAACAAATTCTAGAAGAGTACTGCAGTAAACATTGTCTTAAGATTGTTTTATGTGTCATGACAAGAGAGTCTATGTTAATTGTGGGGAGTTGACTATAGCTGCATAAGCCTATGTCCCAGTGCCAATAAAAAGGCAGAGCTGAGGGCTGCACCAAGCCATTTCCACCTGGCTCATGCGACCAAGGCGTTCCCACCTGGTTCATGCACCAAGGCATTCTTATGTGGCTTTTGCACCAAGGTATTCCCATGTGGCTCTTGCATCGAGGCAGTGCAGTCCCATTTGGCTCTTACATGAGGCAGCCCCACCTCATTCATGCACCAAGGCAGTTCCACCTGGCTCACCAAGGAGATCCAGACTCCTGGGTCCCACACAGAATCCCTTGGGTGTCTGACTTGGGAAGCTAAACTGACTATGGGTGATTCCAAGATTCTTTTGAACTGTAGTTTAGTTTTGCATTTTTACTTATCTTCATTGACTAGAGTATTTTTTAAAAGATGTTTTCAGGAAAGCAGCACAATGGTGATAATCTGAATCTGTGTTAATTTAAGCATGTTTTCCTGTTGGCCACACACAAGAAAGTCAGTCAGTTCAAAATTGTGCAACATTCTTGAGTAACAGCTTTATTCCCTCAAAATTCTGTACCTAGTGCTTCATGGTTTTCTGGCTTCTTTGTGCTATCACGATATCTGTGGCAGCCTAAGTTTGATTTATTTTTAGGAAGCTTATTTTTCTTGCCTTGGTACTTGTAAGATTTTTTTCTTTTGTCCTTACAATTTTGAAAAATTGTCAGGTGTGCCTACCTATGCTTCTCTATTAATTTTTCCTGGAATAGTTGTTACTTAATTATTTCTTTTATTTTAGTTTCTCTTGTTTCTTCTTCAACATACATATACCATAGTTTTTCCTTATCAGAAGTTTCACTTTTCACGACTTCAGTTACCCACAGTACAATTCAAGAAGATATTTTGAGAACAATAGAGACAGACAACATTCATATACCTTTTATTACAGTATCTTGCTTTGATTAGAGTGAAGATTCTGCCTAGATTTTGATATTTGGTTGACTTTCTTTAATGTTTAGTAAAGTTCTATTTTGGTTTGTTTGGTATTATTCTCTGCCAGTTGTTTATAAGTAAGTGGATTCACTTTTAACTAAGCAATAGCAAAAAAGAAAGGCATTATTTGGAAGGAACTCACAAGTAAATTCTAAAAATGTGTTTGTGGAAATCATTAGGATTTCCGACTTCCTGGATCATTGTTCACATTAAGGTTGACACCTCTGGGCTCGCTCTTTTGTAAAATCAAACCTCTAATTTCTAAGGAATCTAGTTTGAGCACAAGGAGTAGGATATTTGGGCTTATGGACATTCCAGAAACATATTACTCTGAAATTTGCAAATACAGTTTTGAAGAAAATCATTTCTCTAATAGAAAACTGAGAGCTAACATGATCTCATATTCACAAATCTGTTTTTTGTTTCACTTAGTACTTGGGATTAAAAACTGCTTCTCTGAATATACTTTTGTCACTATTTTTTTCCTGTTTACTCCCTTAATACAGCTATTAGACTCAGTACAGTCTGAAACTATATATTTATTCCATTAAATAATGACATTGAGAGCTGAATAACTGATAACGAGGGTTCTTACTATCAGCTACAAAGAAGAGAGTTTGCTAAAATATTTGATAGATATGATACAGTAGTAGCTGCCTGAATGTTAAACATGTAGTTCAGGGGACACCCAGTGGTTAAAAGTAGGTAATTCCTTGTTGTGGTACAATGTTCAAAAAATTGTGGAAAAAAATAATTCTTGTCTCAGCAGTGATCACACATTGCTGATTTTGTTTTTCTGAAGGAGCATATGTTAGGGGTGTGTGTATGTGTGTATGTGTGTGTGTGTGTGTGTGTGTCTTAAGAAGAGATTTGGTTTTGGGTTTTGACTTTATGTGTAAATTTTCTTTGAATAATTAAAAACTTACAAATAATAAGATTGAGAATGTTAGAAATAAGATTGGGCTTTTCTTTTAATTAAAACATAAACTTTATTTTAATATGTGAAGTAAGTGATTGAGAGTCATTAATATGAAGAACAAACCTTTTTGACCCAGAAATGCTAATTCTAGGAATTTGTTCCAAGTACATAATCAGAAGTATACTGGATGCCTTATTTACGAGGGTATTTATTATAGCTTTATTTATAATAATAAATAAAGAAGGAAACATTTATAAGGAAGTAATGAATTCATTATTATAATATTCTTATATATTCGTAATAATTATATCCAATATTATTATTAATAAAATGATGGCACAGATAGTGACTGAGCCATCTTTAACTCCACACTTTGAAAAACATTTAATGACAGAGGAGTGTTTATGTTAGGTAAAATTTTTTTTAAATGTAAGAACTACAGTTCCATTTATATAACATTATATGTTGTGCACATCTTTGTATTTGCATAAAAATAACTGAAAGTACTTGTCTTGATTGACAGGATTTTAAATAATTTCTATTTCTTCTTTCTACTTTTTCTTTAACCTAAATGTATTTTTTTAATCAGAGGAGAAAGAACAATAAACAGCATAGATAATAAAAGAATAAGGTAAGAGTGTTTTAACAATGATCAAAACTGTATCTGTGCACCTATCTGCCTAGACTTTAAAAAGAGAAGTATTGTATATTTGAGCTTTTTTTTACTTTGGAATCCCTAAGAGATGGTTCTAGAAACCAGGCTGCTCCTACTGTGTGTGTGTGTGTGGGGGGTATGCTTGTGTATGTGTGGAAGTGCACACATGTGTTTGAGTAAAGCACCTCTTAAATATGGATAGAGAATAAGGACTTAAGCACAAAGACAGCTTGAAGGGCAAGAATTCTTAAATATTTTTAGTTTATATTATTTGGTATCTGATGAAAACTGCGATCTTTTCTCTAAAAACTACACATCTATTGATTACAAAAAGTATCCCGTAAAATGTTACATACAATTTAACTCTTTAAATTATATATACATAATGTATATATACACACTATCCTCACCCTTGCAAGGGCAATCTTATCAATCCTATCAAGTAGATGCGTTTGGGAGGTGCTCTCTAATAGTATTTTTCCAGTTGATTTGTTGATGTCTGAAATTCCACCATTAGCGACTTTCTTAACCTTGGAATTAAGCACTGCCTTTCTACCTGGGTCTTGTTTTATACTGTAGGTATTTCTAGGAGGAATAATATATATTTATTATTAATGCCTTAGTGAGAAGTAGTTTGACAGAAAGGAAAGAGAATAATGTAAGCACTTTTTTTTCCTATAGATTTGGTAAATGTAGTAGAGAACTAGAGATCATTTGATGATAATAGCTAACACTTATATAGGTATTATATGGAGTGCACATGTACCTGTGCACACATGAGCATGAACACACACACACACACACACATACATACACATACCCCTTACAGCAACTCCCATTCTTCTTCTTTTTTTTCTTTTTCTTGAGTTGGAGTCTCACTCTGTTGCCCAGGCTGGAGTGCAGTGGCATGTTCACGGTCACCCCAGCGCATCAATCTGCTGGGCTCCAGTGATCCTTCCGCCTCAGCCTTCCAAGTAGCCAGAACTACAGGCACGTGCTACTGCACCTGGCTAATTTTTGATTTATTGTAGAGACAGGTCTCACCAAGTTACCAAGGCTGGTCTTGAACCTGCAGTCTCAGGCAATCCATGCATCTTGGCCTCCCAATGTGCTGGGATTACAGGTTGAGACACTGAGCCCGGCCACCCCTGGGCTCATCATTCTTCTGATGAGGAAATTGAGGTACAGTCTGATTACATAACCTGTCTAAAGCCACACCGTTATTTAATAGTGGAGCCCAGAATTGAACTCACTTTCCAGAGTGTGTCCTTTTAACTAGTATCTGATACTGATCATAAAATTGCCTATATTATGAATTCTGCCTTATCAATAAACGCCAACTCCATAGACTATCTTACCACTGATGCCAGTTTTTGTTATCCATTTCTCTACCTCATTGTCCTCTTTCTTCCTGTATTGTAATCTCTTTTTTTTTTTTTAGTCAGAATCTCACTCTGTCACACAGGCTGGAATGCAGTGGCATGCTCATGGCCACTGCAGCCTCAACCTGCTGGACTCAGGTGATCCTTTTGCCTCAGCCTTCCAAGTAGCTGGAACCACAAGCATGCGCCACCATGCCCAGCTAATTATTTTTATTTATTGTAGAGACGAGGTCCTGCCATGTTGCTCAGGCTGGTCTTGGATCCCTGAGCTCAGGCAATTCTCTCGCCTCCACCTCCCAAAGTGCTGGAATTACAGGCATAAACCACTGCTCCCTGCTGTAATCTCTTTTCATTCAAGAAGACCATCTAGCAAGTTAAATCATTCCCCTTTTCATCATGTGTAGATATACCTATTCCCCTTTTTGTAGGTAGGAGACAAGGCTCAGAGGGAAGGTAAGTCAAAGTAGAGGCAGAGCAAGAGGATAGCATTGTCTTGACTCCTGGTTAACACAGCTACCTAGGGACTGCAAAGACTTGAACTGGACCACTTTGAGGGCTTCCACCTGAGATAAAGAACTGAGATAAAGAACACCATGTGCATTATTAAGGCCCTTAATATACGCACCATTTCATTAAGCAAGCAAATTTCTATGTGATGTTATGAATTAATGATAAGGCTTATTCATTATGACTTATTTATCAGTGTTTCAGGGGGCCAGCACATCCTATTTACTGGTTTGCATTTGTAATAGCACACATTCAGATTACTTTTGGTAGTAAAAGCAACTTGTACTTATTTGTAGACTACTTAAACCATGGCATAAAAGAACATTATAAATGAGAGTCACAGTTTTGTAATTGCTAGTGTTGGGAAGTCTGCCTGAACTTTTGAAAGACAATCTTTTTCTGAATATAATCTTCAAATAATGCATGGGTTTTTATGTGGAAACGCAACACTTCCTGCCATTTTATAGGGTGACTATTAAATAATGGAACTGACTTGTTAACAAATATGTCAGATTTACATTTTTCAATGAGAGCTTTTATCCTGAAAAATAATAAATTTCACCAAGTCTAAGAAATGAGTTGTTAGGCAATTTTAGGCATTGTGGGAATGTCGTAGAGTGTACTTACACAAACCCAAATGGCATATATAATTTTACTTATATATGTTTTTTTAATGTCCCAGCATTATGACTGAATATCATTTCCCTTACTTGAACTGCCAATATCAAGTGCCATAAACCAAATTTCCATGTATGCTCCATTATAATCATACGGGACCACTGTTGTATATGTGGTCCATTGTTGATGGAAATGTCACGATTTGGCACATGACTGTGTATATTTTTTATTGTATCATAATATTACATATTCTAAAGGCTGCTCTGGTCCAAATTAACAAAGTTGAAAAGCAAATCTCAAAAGGATCAAACTGTTTTCAAGTATTTTCACCATGTCCTATTATTAGAATCATGGGCTAGTTGTAAGATAAATCACCTTTTTTCTCCCCAATACAAAAAATGTATTATTTTTTCTGATTATATAAATAAAAAAACTCATAGAAAAATTTCAACATCCATTTAGTCATCTCATGAATTAAAACTAGACCCACTGGGTTTGCCTGAAGTAGGTTGGCCTGTTTCACTGCTGCCTATCCAAGGACTTTGGGCCTCTCTCTCTAGAGCAGGAATTTCCAACCTGTGGGTCATAGACCTCATAATATGTTTCATCTTGTTTGATTCTCAAAATTACCCTCTGAGATATGAGTAGAGTTAGCCTCAATATCCAGCTGAAAACTTGGTGTTTAGAAATTTCATAAACTTGCTCAAGTTCTCTCAGGTAGACATATATCATCACCAGGTGCATACATCAAAGGGTAGAACCATTATTCTAGATAATGTGGCACCTTTTTTTGCAGTCACACACAATCTCAGGATAATGTGGCTTCACTCAAGGGGGCTTTTCTGAGATTTTAGGTGACAGTGACACAGCAACTTTTGCCTGGCTCTTGGAACTTCATTGTTATTTAGAAAAAAAATTAAGACTTGAATTCATTCAGTAAGAACATTTAATTATAAACTATAGTAGATGTACAAAAAAGCAAGCAATTCTTTTCATGCTCCCCTGCAACAGCTGATACAATTGATCTAATCTGTGCTTTTTTTTAGTTTCTCTCAAACATGAGGTGCCTCCTTTGCTGGGTTTTTGGAGGTGAGGTGAAGGGAGCTGTTTTTAGTAGAGTGTGTAGATTCTTAGTCCGTGGAGGCAGGATTTCTCCTGTGTGTAGTCAGGAGTCTGTTCCTGAGTGGGACGAGTTATACATGTTGTCTGTAAATGGACCAGACTTGATGTTTTGGAGTTTGGGTCCCGTAGAGGCAAATAGGGAATGGAGGATTGTACTTTTGTCCCTGTCAATGGCTAGAACTAAGGACCCTGCAAAATGCTGAACTGCAAGGAGTGAATGACTCAGCCAGGCCTGAGAATAGACATATAGGGATATAGGGCAGGATGTTTCTAACAGTTTACTTCTTGTAAAACTTGAGTTAAACAAAAAGAAGCACATAAATATTAGAAAGAACGTGATTGGTTGCAAGGAAAAATCTGCTCATTGGATTTATTGAGATGAAGAAAATAATGTGACTCAAAATTTGAATGTTCCATTGGATTAGCATTCTCATCTAACATCTTAATCTTTTATTTTAAAGTCTAGAGCATATCTGTAATTAGGACAAACCCAGAATCACATACACAAGCTTATTTTGAAAGTTTCCGCTTACTGTGAGTAGATGAATTATATTCCATCTAGGGGTAGATATCATATCACTAGTTAGTGTGTATGCAGACCCAGACAGGTGAGAGATGTGTCCAGGCCAGGGTGGCATTTTTAAGGACAGATGCTGATGGTAAGGGGTGTGGGGTGAAGAAGACACCTGTAATACTAAGCACAAGGTCACCAGAAGCCAAAGGACGTTGAAAACATTACATCTGGAAGGCAAGGGAGGACTCACAGGGGCCAGATGGTGCCTGCAGAAGACCAGGAAGCAAACCAGAGCCTGGCAGAAACTGATGATCCCACAAACACCTGACTGTGGGGCCATCCTGAGCCCACATCACTTCAGACTAAGTATCCTGGTCCTGCATCCTGTTTCATCTCATACTATATATGTCTGTACCTACCATGCTTTGACTGCACTGCCTTTTTTCTGTTCCTCCAATTTGCCAAGTCCATTCTTATCTCAGGGTCTTTGCACATGCTGCCCTGTCTACCTAAAATGTCTCATCCTCACCCCCCATCCCATATTTACACGACTGGTTCCTTCACAACAGTCGGGTCTCAGTCAAATATTACTTTCTTATCCATCATGTCTAAAGCATCCTCAGCCAGTCACTCTCTGCTGTACCACCCTGTTTTATAGTCTGACTCCCTGTTTTACAGTCTGACTCTCTGAAGTCATCTTGTTTTTTTTGACTTATTTAGAGGCTGGAATGTAAATGCTATGAGAGCAGGAGCTTTTCCTGTTTAAGTGGTCATTATATCCCCATTGCCTAGAATAGCACCAGGCTCAGAGTTTGTCCAATGAGTGAGTGAATAAGTGAATATGTCAAGTTAGACACAATTGAAGAAAGGGGGGGGCAGGTCTTACACATTAGCAAACACCATTTGGAATTAAGCTCTGCTTACTAACCTGAACATAAGGAGTCCGTGTTCTGTAAATATGTATATTTCTAAGCTTCCATATTGTGTTTTCAGTGCTTGACATTGACAAAAGTCTTAATAAATACTGTTAGGTAAAAATTTAATGAAAGACTATTTATACAAATTCCACCCTTATTTCAGTTGAACTAAATTGTTTTTGTGTAGACTAAGTAATCCAGGCAGCTTGAGAGCAAGCCAGCCTTTGGGGTGGATCTTACCCTCAGGAAAGTTGAGTGATTCTCAGCTGGGTTAAGAGACATTGAATTTATTAGTAAGTCATTTTTTAAAATTGAGCCTTGAGTTGATTTATAACTAAAATAAAAATCAGCATGTGTATTAAGTTTATTTATTTATTTATTTGAAGAACATGAGCCAAAGTTTTATTTGTTCATTTCTTGCGTTTGAAGTACTCTTTGATGACATCCTTGGCCTGAGATTCTTTGCCATAGTCCTTAACGACTACACAACTTCAACCAACTACTTTCCAAGGTTTCCCCTCTCTGTCGATTTTACACAGGCCTACCCACTCCTCTAGTTTCTTGTTGTCATCAACCTTAATTAGGTTGATTTGGTGTTCAGCACAAGGGGCCTTCACCAGCTTGACGTACATGGGCTCATCACCTTTGGATGCAAGCACACAGAGATGGGCCTGGCGCTTGTCTAAGGCTTTGGCGCTTCACGAATTCCACGCGCTAGGCCATCGTGGATGAGGGCAATCTTCAGCACCTCTTGTAAAGCAGTGTTCACATCCATTACACCTCCAGCAGCGATGCCTTCCTTGGCCATGGTGATGGATTACCCAAGACGCCGAATCTTGAACGCACCCGCTCCTCCGCCTTCGTGCGACTCGGTGGTGGCAGCAAAGAGTATATTAAGTTTAAACAGTTTTTATTTTTAACTTTATAGTTTCATCATAGCTGAATAGTATTTTTTTTTATGGGAAAATCCTAGCTGACATATTGTAAATCGTGTAATTCATTTACACACTTTACAGGGAAGGTGGGGGCCTGTGTATGGGCTTTGAGATAGGGAATTAAATCAATAGTTAGCCCAGGATTGGATTGTGGTCTTCCCTAATTATAACTGAGACCAAAAGCTGAGAGCTGGAGCGTGGGGCAGCTGTGCCACATTGGAACTAGCCTTCTTCATTCTCTGGCATTGGAAAATAAGGCTGAAATAACAAAGTTGAAATGGATAAGCCTACTGCCTTACTCTTGTCTACATGTCTCATGTCCAGGCTCTTACATTGAATCCATTTAAACAATATGGTTATCAGAGGCTGTTTGTTACTTTATATCACAATTTGAAAAGGACTGACAATCTGGAAAAAAATGTAGGCCTTTCATCAACTTGCACATCACACCCACAGCATTCTTGCTTTTTAGCAACCTCCTTTGTTTCTATCACATTTATCTAGTATTTTTTTCTTCCCTTGGTTGACGGTATGGGTGTATGCTTGGGGAAGAATATTTATTCTACACATGATGCCTGGGAGACTAGAACTCCTACAAATGCCTCTGAGGGTCCCCAGATACCATTTTATAAAAATGTGTCCACACTGGTAACTTTCCTGAAATACTGTAAGAGTGGTCAACCAGTAGACATATAGAGATTGTGCTTTAAAGAAAGCAAGCTAAGTGTTGATTTTTTGGCATGCTAAGACAATATTTGCCCTGAGGGAAAAAAGGCTTCCTCTCAAACTTCCATGGCAGGCATTTTCAATGAATTAAACAATATAAACTGAGCAAAATATTTCTTCTGAATGTTAAAGAATCAAGCCAAATTATTCTCAATTGTACATATAAAATGTTTACTGCATAGACATAGAGCACTTAAATGTATAGTATACCAGCTAATTAATGTATTACCATCCCCTGTATTCAGTGTTTACAGTACATTATTCATTTTTTATAGACCTTGGAGCATAGTATCATCATTTTCAATTATAAAGCTTTATATTTTTTATGCTTGCTTCTTTGAAATATATTCATAGATCAGAGATAGGATATAAAGACCTTGTTGGGAAAGGAACTGGGTATTTTACTTTTCCTTTTTCCCCCCCCCCACCCCTCATTTATCTTCCTTTTCTCAGTTAAAATAGCTATATAAGGAAACAAAAAAAATCCCAGGAAGAATTTTTTAAAAATTACTTTTACACACCATCAGGAAATAAATCCAAATGAATTTTAGGGACTATACTACACATACTGTTTATAATCTGACTTTTCCTTATATAAAATATGAATAGTATGTTTTCATTTCATGAGATATTCTTTTTTTTTTTTTTTTTTTTAGTTGGAGTCTCACTCTGTCACCCAGGCTCGACCTGCTGGGTTTAGGTGATCCTTCTGCCTCAGCCTTCCAAGTAACTGGAACTACAAGCACACGCTACCATGCCCAGCTTATTTTTTTTGATTTATTGTAGAGATGAGGTCTCACCAAGTTGCCCTAGCTGGTCTTGAACCCCCTGGGCTCAGGCAATCCCCTCGTCTTGGCCTTCCAAAGTGCTGGGATTATAAGATGAGCCACCGTGCCTGGTCAAGATGTTCTTCTAACACATTATTTTTAAATATCACATGATATTTCATCCTGTAGCTGTGCTAAAGTCTAAGCCTCTATTATGGGAGGCAGTACAGGTAGCTTAGAGGACAGAGTCTGAAGCAGACACCCTGCCTGTTACTAGCTATGACCATGGCCATGTAATTTATTCATTCTGTTCCTTGGTCTCCTCTCCCATAGATAGAGATAACAATAGGTTCAGCTTTATATCAGTTAATGTAAATAAGTTGTTATACATGGTACTTAAAACACTAGAGCACTTAGAACAATATTCTAGACTTTGTTATTAGAGCATTATTATCCTATTATTACCTACAATTCTATTATTCTAGTAGAATAGTTCCCTGGCATATTGTAAGCATTCAATAAATATTCATTGTTATTATATATATATTGTTTTCAACGTTTTGATGTTATAATACTGCAATGAATATAGCTTTGAAGAAAAAGACTTTTGCTTTTTTCTTGTTTCCCTAGGATACATTTTTACAAGTAGAATTACATCTCTCATCCATATTGCTAGATCACCCCCATAGACATGGTACCATTGTACACCCTCTACAGCACTGTAAGAAAAAGGGCAGCTACTCCACAGTGGGTGGCCTTGTTTCTGGAAGTGCATTTTTATGGTGAGGAATGACAATTGCCCCCATGAGGACTTTTACATTCTTAATAGTCATTGATTATTTTAAAATTAGGGTTTATTCAACTTACTCTTCCTTTGCAATATTTATATAGTCTTTAGGCAAAGTTATGAAAAACTAAAAACATATGCTTACATTGAATGTGTTTAGTATATTAATCTGATTCTTGCTTGGGAAGATATTGGTATTGATATGAAAATTTGCATTGGACTACATTGTTAAGGTGTTTTCTCCATTGAAATCATATTTTCTATTTTCAAGAAAAAAGCAGCAAGCCTTGGGAGTAGCCAACCTTCCAGAATGTATGCTGATCCAACAGTCCCAGCCACCAAGGTCAGTCATTTCCTGAACAGGAAGAGACCCTCATTCTCCTCATTCTACTGGGATGGCATTAGTGGGTGGGGCCAGGAGGAGAGACAAACAGTGTCCATGTATCACTGAAGGATTTTGAACAGGTGGGGCCACTCCATGTATCACTAAAGGATTTTGAACAAAGTATCATTTCTGCACTGAAGTGGAAAGGATTTAATATCTTAACAATGATGGGAATTGTTTAAAACCTAGCAAAACTATTTGTTTTAGAATTTTTCTTGGGATATAATAAGTGTTCAACAAATATTTTATCATGAATAGTTATAGGTAATATTAAACATTTGCACATACTATGAGTAAAAATATAGTCTTCCTATTTCTTCAGGAAGTAATTCAAATTCTCCTCATGACTGTGAACCACACCAGGTGCTCTGCTAAGTGCTCTATATAATTATCTCATGTAATCCCCTAACAGCTTTATTAGTAGTATTCCTTTATACCTGAGGAAACCAGGGTTCATTGTGGTTAAGGATCCTTGACAAACTCACAAAGCCAGTATAAGATGGAGATAGGGCTTGAACCCAGGTTTTCTGTCATACAAGGTCTTTGACAATGTGGGATCTCATAAGCTGTGTGCAAGCATTTTTTGGAACTATAACACTTACAAGCTTTGCAACTTATAAAAAAATTCACTGAAACGTCACCTTCCAGGATAAGAAACTATAATTTTAGCTAATAGTTTTTGATAAAATTATGTTCAGCTCATATCAACTTTGTGGTTTTTCAGTAAGTCCAAGATTATCTAAAACCTTAATCTATATTTCTGGATAGCTGTCTATACAACTATTTAAAATAAGTATATTCCCTTTAAAATGGCTATATGTCACTTGCTTAATGACGAGTTGATACTCTCATGCCTCCCAGAGTTGGCTGCTGTCCAGGCTCTGAAAAGTGCCAGAACCAAGAATTAGCTGAGATATAAGAGGCTAGAACCTTAAAGCTAAACACCATCCCAGTTTAAGTCCCATGAGTGTGTTTTTTAGAGCTTTCTAAACTCTCTCTTCTTCCAACTGGTAAAATAATCAAAATCATTAAAATACTATGGATTTCAAATACAGGGAATGAATTAATATTTGCAACCAACATAAATTCAAAACTAGGGTCTGCTAGTTTTTAGCCATTACTGCTACTGGTGATATCACAGCATTGAAGCTTGCTGCATGAGAGAACATTTGCTCACCCAAAGGAACACACGTTTGAATTTCCTCTTTGCCATGTATTATTATTATTTATTTTATTTTATTTTATTTTATTTTCATAATCAGTATTTTTTATCATGATATTGTGGGGTACAGTTAAGGATTAGGTATACAAATATGCTTCGTTCAGGCACCCTTGTTGATAAGAGGTGTCTTCCCGTCCCCAGACAGACATTGACTACCGTTAATCCCATCTCCCTTCCCCTCCCCCCCATAGTTTCCCACCACTGTCAGTCTTTTTCTTATAGTATTACAATGGATGTTCAAGGTCCACTATATGAGTGAGAACATGTGATACTCAGATCTTTGTTTCTGTGAGAGGTCACTCAGTATTATAGATTCTAGTTCCATCCAAGTTGCTGCGAAATTCATGATTTTGTTCTTTTTTATGGCTGCATAATATTCCATCATGTATATGTACCACATTTTTAAAATCCAGTCCTCTTTTGATGGACAGCATGGTTGCTTCCAGGTTCTTGCTATTGTGAACAATGCTGCGATAAACATGCGTGTGCAGGCATCTTTTTTATAGAGTGATTTGAGTTCTTTGGGGTATATTCCCAGTAGGGGGATTGCGGGGTCATATGGGAAGTCGATATTTAGAGCTTTTAGAAATTGCCATACTGTTTTTCACAGAGGTTGCACTAGTTTGCACTCCCACCAACAGTGTAGAAGTGTTCCCTTTTCGCCACACCCTCTCCAGCAACTGTTATTTTTTGTGCCATTTATTATTGATGCAGTCCCTCTGAGCCTCACTTTTTCTAATCTGCAGAATGAGAAGATGTCTCTTGTCAGAGCTATTGAGAGACTTAAATGAAATAAAAATATAAAATAGTTCTGGGCTTGGCATTTAGTAGGTGCTGGGAAAAATGTCTCTCTCCTGTGATTGCTCTTGTTAGTCCTCATATTCTGTTGTTTTGAAGTCCAACTAAAAAAGATAATAGTTTATGGTTATTAGAACTTGTATTCAATAAACTCTCAAATTATGCCTCTAAAAATAAGAAGCCTCATTAGCAAAACACCCACCCATGGGATTTAGTGAGTTATTTGTAAAAGCTTCCAGAATTGTTATTACCTAAACTTTTGCTCAGCACATTGTGAAAAGCCACACCCAGTTTTTGTCTTGACCCTAATCATAAGAATCAGACCCTTTCCATCTTCTTTTCACATGGAAGTTATTCAATCATTCTGAGATGGGACGGTTATAAAAATTTTGGACCTCCTCCCCTCACCATCCAACCCTTCTTAAGAAGTTGGAAGGGTGGGGCATAGCTGGGTGGTGGAGATGTTTTAGCCACATGTTTATTGTTTTAGTATTTAATGGCAAACTTGAAATTCTTTCCTTGGCTTTTAAAACACTGTCCTGTCCCACTTCCATTCTTATCTTTCCTGCAGCTCTTTCTGTGTTTTTCTGACTTGCTTTCTTTTGCCAGTTTCTTGAATATTAGTATTCCACGACTGAATTCTTCATGTTTTCCTTTCTCATATTTTAAACTTTTATAAAGTATTGAAGAAATTTACTTGCTTATTTCTTTGGGTGCTGGATTGGAATACCTGTAACTGTCATCATCTAAGAATGACCATGCCTGTGCATCATTTCGAAAAGCTGGGGTAATAGCCTTTGTGATTACTTGAAGCCTTTTATTTTACAATTGTCCTAGCATACACAGGCAAAAATAATGTTATCTTAACACATTCCAAAAAGGCATGACAAAATGGTAGATACCATTGGTAGTAACAATTAGTCCCTGTTGTATTGATTCTGGATACATTCAGTTTGAAATTTTTAATAAGTGATAATTTTACAATTATTGAGAAAAATTAAATATTTAATTTGAAGTATATATGTAAGCTGTGTATTATAGAATGGTTTCTATATATCGTGGAACTGTTGATGAGAAACTTTAGAAAATGAGTAACTATAATATCCCTTCTGCTGTGTAGTTCTGGGCTTGAACGATCCAAGGCACTTACATGGCTAAATATTTCTAACTCAAAATATTTATTGTAAAATGCTGAGTGCTTAAAATTTAATTTTTGGTAAATTAATCATGAAGACTAATGAGGCTGCAGAAATTATGTAGAATCTTATTCAAACAAATATGAAAATAATGGTGATCCTTAATCAGCTATGCAATTTTATTGCTTGGAAACTTCTCAGATAACTTCTGTTTCAGCAGCCTGATTTGTTCACGTGAGGAAATTGAGGTTCAGATGGCATTAGAAAGGTCTCTGTAGAAGCCTGTGCTATTAAGATGTATTGATTGAAGTTGTTAGTTCCAATTAAAATTCACTTTGACTAATTTGAGCCAGAATAGCTGAGTAATGGGTGGTTTATATGGAAGTCCAGCAGAGTCTAGCAGAAGAAACCTGAAGCTTTTCTAAAGCCTGGAACAATACCCAGCAACACCATGTAACGTTCTCCTGCCAAAACCCTGCTGCCACCACAGCTAAATGCCTATTACACTTAGGACCCAATGCCAGAAACTCTGCCACTGCCAGTTCTGAAGACCTCAAAGCCTTATTATAATATGGATTTCTCAGTGGGCAGCAGCCTGCACATGTTGCTCACTTCCAGTCTTACTCTTGTCTGGCTCATCTGATTGGCCAGTGCACGTCACAGGCCTCCACCCTGCTACAGGGGAATCTGGAGATGTAAGTTTTCTGGATTCTACTTTGGTAAGATGTGTACTGATGAGATAGCAAATTATCAATAAGTGGTGAGGGTTTTCAAATGTGTAGCCAGCTGCCAAATAACAGATAACCACAACAGAAAGGAGAATAGGAGAATTACCAAATTGAACCAGAGGAAAATCGCTGATGACGGGTTGTTCAGCAACATTAGGCCTTTCAAACAGAAGATGATACAGAAAATTTTTCTCCCAGCCTAGAGGGGAGAAGATCTGCAGAGGAATAAGCACCTGTCAGATAAATACATTTGCTATCTGGGTCCTGGTGCTGCCATGAATAGCTGTGCTAACTTTTTGGCAACACAGATGTTCTTCCAGGCTCTTAGTTTTCTTATCCATAGTATGAGTGAGGGGCTGGAAAAACTCTTGGGGAGCTGTGGAAGGTATTCTGACATTCAGTGTCAACGTCACCCCACAGTAGCCTTGCACACCTGTAGTTTGTGAGATGATGCTGTGTGTTAGCCAGGAAAGCATTTTTATTTTAAGAATTAAAATACATTTTAATATGCTATAAAAAGTAAACTAACACATCAAACTCATAATCCCATGCCTTTTTTGTTTGTTTGTTTGTGTAAGACAAGGCTAAATTAAAGGTTAAAGTAAAACTTTTTTTTTTTTTGAGTCAGGGCCTTGTTGTCACCCAGGCTGGAAATCATAGCTCACTGCAGACTCGAACTTCTGGGTTCAAGCAACCTTCCCGCCTCAGCCTCCTGAATAGCTGGGACTACAGCTGTGTGCCACCACATCCAGCTAATTATTATTTTTTTTTATTTTTTATTTTTGAGTTGGAGTCTCACTCTGTTACCCAGACTGGAATGCAGTGGCCGCTCCCGGCCACCACAGCCTCGACCTGCTGGGCTCCAGCGATCCTTCCGCCTCAGCCTTACGAGTAGCCGGAATTACAGGCATGCACTACCATGCCCGGCTGATTTTTTTTTTTTAACTTATTGTAGAGATGAGGTCTCGCCAAGTTGCCCAGGCGGGTCTCGAACCTGCGGGCTCAGGCAATCCACTCACCTCAGCCTCCCAAAGCGTGGGATTAC
>CAUYQG010162111.1:0-15772 GCA_963574415.1 Tarsius wallacei | reverse complement strand
TGTTAATAGAATGCTTGCCTAGCGGGGGAAGCCTGTACTACAAGGGGCCCGCCCTCCAAAAGTTAATTCCAATTTTGGGGGGGTTCCCCCTTCATATACACACATTACATATACAATACTTTAATTACAGAGTGTGTGTATATATGTGTCTAATATATACAAGTGTATATATAATGTGAATAATGTATATATAATATGAATAGATGTGTCACAGATATAATGTGTCACATATATTAAAACATTATCGGTGGCCAACTCTGAGTGGTGGAAAAAATAATATTCTGTTTTTAGTTTTGGCTGTTATAAGTTTTATACATTTACTACTATAAATTTGTATCTGTTATCACTTGAAATTTATCATCACATGCTTGCCTAAAGTTAGAGTGGGGTATGTGAGTAACTGAGTAAAGAAGAAGGGGTGAGGAATAATGTGAAGGAAATCTATCCCACAAGAGGAAGGGAATAAAGATTGAAGAGAATGCTTTGAGGGATGGGGCAGAATTTGAGTGGTAGTGAAGAAGGCTTAAGTGGACAGATCAAATTTTGGTATGCTGAGCACTCAAGGAGGGAGCTAAAGTCAGCATTTTGCAGATCTTGAACTCGAACCAATCTGGTCAAGCCATTAATTTGTTGCTATTTTTATTGACTGCTTAAGGACTTATGGTTTGGCTAAATCCCTTTAGTGAAATCACAAATGCTGTGTGAATTGATTAAAAAAAGAGATAAGTAAGAATCCCATGGCTGTTGCATTTGCTGCAATGTGCTCTGACTCCCAGATGTGGAAGTAGAGTGACATTCATGTGTGAGCCACTTGGTAAGTCACCAAGTGAGAAAAAGGTCCTCACAGCTTAGGAGCTCGCAAACAAATCGAGGGTCCAGCGAACCTTGAGGTTCAGCAAACCCTTATGCAAGAGGGTGGGGGAGGTTGACTGTCTGGGGTATTTGAGATACTAGAAAATGTAAGTAATTTCAAATGTCAAAGATTTGGACAATCAGAGAAATTAGTCCCGCTGTGCAAGCTGCATATCCCCTTGTTGCTCAATTATAGCTATCTGTAAAAATATTGTGGGTGAAATCTCATCATGAAGAACTCTCAGGAAAGTAAAAGATCTTTCGGTGTGCTGGAATTACTATAATCAACATCGCTAGAAATCTCATTGCCAGTACTTGTAGGTCACTTCCCCAGGGTCAAGGACTAGTCACAGAACAGAGCAGGAGCCAACATTCCTCCAAGAAGAGGTGCTTCATCAAAACTGCCCAGGCACGCAGACCAGGGCAAGAGTGCACCCTTGCATGGGCCAGTCTGCCTTCCCTCTGACATACTCCCTTGTGGTCTTACTCCCCAGAGAACTGAGGCAATTATTATTTCTTGTATTGTTTTAAGGAGAATTATATTTTACTCTATTTGTGCTATATCAGTTACAACCACCATGTTACATTTCTCTTCCAGTTTGCATTCTGTCAGGTGTTGGATGGTTTCATTATAACAGGCCACTAGGACTAGTAATAGAACATCGATTGTACTGAGATTGCACATACACACACACACACACACACAAACACACACATATATTTTGCACATATATAATATATATGAGAAAATTTTACAATAACAAATCCGACAAGGTACTATTACCACAGATCATTGGTCAGAGCATAAAGATATCTTTATTAGACAATATTTGGGTTTCAGTGGTATTAATAACAATAATGTTTGTCTTCTAATCACAATGTACAAATCTCCTAGGGTGAAGTAAAGAGCAACATTTCCCAATGTAGGAATTAGATTAAAAATACAAATGTGAATCAAAAATTATAATCTGAAACCTCTGTAATACCCAAAACTGCGTGTGTATGTGGAAGTCCACTGAGAAATTTTTGGAATGTGAGTGCTTACCAGTATTCCAGAGACTCTCAAGAGAGTTTATTTATTTACTCAGTCAACAAATTTATTTAGTGTGGTATCTTTCCAGGGTATGGGGATACCATAAGTGGCTCATATAAACAATGCTACCTTGTAGAGGTTACGTTCTTGTAAAACACTAGTAAATAAATCTATAAAATAAGATAAATAAGACCCTTGACCCTTGACCAGTGTAGGGGTTAGGGTGCTGAGCTCCATGCAGTCCAAAAATCCATGTGTAACTATTGACTCCCTAAAAACTTACCTACTAATAGCCTACTGTTAACCAGAAGCCTTAGATAACATAAACAGTTAATTAACACATATTTTGTATGTTATATGTCTTATATACTATATTCTTCCAATAAAGTAAGCTAAAGAAAAAGATATTATAAAGAAAATTATAAGGAAGGAAAATACATTTACTATTCATTAAGTGGATCATCATAAAGGTCTACATCATCTTCATGCTAAATAGGCTTTGGAGGAGGAGGAAGTAGGGCTGATCTTGCTGTCTCAGGGGCTGCAGAGGTCAGGGAGGTAGGAGAGGCAGGAAAAATGTATTGAAAAAAAATCTATGTATAAATGAACCTGTGCAGTTCAAATCTGTGTTGTTCAAGGATCAACTAAATGTACTATGCCAGAGAGAGACATAATAATAGGGGAAAGATGGAAAATTTTCTGGGGAAAGGAAAAGTTGTAATTTTACATAGAGTAGAAATTAAAGTCTGCTATAAGAATGTAACTTTTGAACAAACACCTGAAGAAGAATGACTAGCTGTGAAACTACCTAGGAGAAGATAATTCCAGGCAGTGGGAACAGCAAGGAAAGGTGTTCTGAGGTATGAGCATGGCTGGTATTTTTAAAGAAAAGTCAGGAGACCAGTATTGCTGGAGTGGAGTGGCCAAAGGAAAGAGTTGGAGAAGGTTAGTTTGATTAAAAATGCTAAAAAGATCCAAATCATGTAGGGTGTTGTTGGTCATTGTTAGAACTAAGAAGGCTCAGAAGAGTTTTGAGTGACAGAAGCATGAAGAGCCATAGTCATTTCCAAGTAAAGCCAAGGGTATCGTTACACACAACACCCTGACTCAAATCAAGTGCTATTATCTGAATGTTTGTGTTCCCCCAAACTCATATGTTGAAATTCCAGCCCCCAAGGTGATGGTATTAGGACATAGGGCCTTTGGGAAATGATTAGCTCATGAGGTCAGAATCCTTGTAAAAGGGGTGAGTGCCCTTGTGAAAGAGGACACATGAGGACACAGAGAAGGTGCCATCTGTGAACCAGAAGGAGAGCCCTCAACAGACATTAAATCTACAAACACCTTGGTCTTGGACTCTTCTGCCTCCATAACTGTGACAAATAAGAGTTTGTAATTTACAAGCCACCCAATCTATAGTATCTTGCTATGGTAGTCCATTTGGCAAAGACATCAAATGACTTACTTTTCTGATGAGAGTGTGATGGTGTATATAAAGGTTGTTTTTGTTATTGTTTTTGTTTTGAGTTGGAGTCTCACTCTGTTGCCCAGACTGGAGTGCAGTGGCAGGCTCCTGTCCACCGCAGCCTCAACCTGCTGGGCTCCAGTGATCCTTCTGCCTCAGTCTTCCAAGTAGCCAGAACTACAGGTGCATGCTACCACACCAGGCTAATTTTTTATTTTATTGTAGAGATGAGGTGTTGCCAAGTTGCCCAGGCGGGTCTTGAACCCGCGGGCTCAGGCAATTCACTCACCTCAGCCTCCCAAGGCGTGGGATTATAGGCTGAGCCACCAAGCCTGGCTTAAAGGTTGTTTTTAAATAACAAATGTAAAGATTTCTTAAGAAGATTAAGAAATTAATCTTCTCTCTTAATCTTAAGGAATGATTGTAACCTATTTGTAGTTGAGACTGAAAACAACCTTTACTATAAACTGCAAATTTCTTTTACTAATTGTTAAACTTAAATTGACCAGACTGTCAGAATCCAAACTGGCTAATCTCAAGTATAATATGAAAACCACGGAATGCATAGGGACATCTTCATAATGTATTTATGGTACTGCTTCTTTACTTTCAAAAACATGCCTAATTTTCAAATTCTAAGCAAGTAAATTGAGTAACAGGGGAGTAGCTTGATCAAACTAACTCTCTAGCAAAAGCAATTACAAAATCTGCAAAACTGTGCTTACACATGCATATGCCACAATTACTGGAGGGTTTAGGAGAGTGACCAAAAGTAAGCAGAAACTGGAGTGAGTCTTTACCTTGAAGAAGAAACTGTGAGAGATAAAATTTGCAAATTTGTGGTGTTTAGTCTGAAAGTACTGTCTATTCCACATGAGGCTCAAGTGACAGAAAGCCACAGCCTCACAAGACAAATGTAAAGAAAACCAAACAAGGATACATTATAGGCAAACTGCTGTGGGGGAAAAAAGGATAAAGAAACAAACTTAAAAGCAGGCAAAGAAAAATGACACATTGTAAATAGGAGATCAACAATAAGAATTGCTTATAACTTCCCTAGACAGACAGTGGAAGACAGAAGACAATGGTACAGTAGCTTTAAAGTGCTGAAAGGCAAAAGTTGTTGACCCAGAATCATATGTAGTAGAAATATTGTTCAAAATTGAAGGCTAGCTGGGCTCAGCGGCTCAGCCTGTAATCCTGCGCCTTTGGGAGGCTGAGGTGAGTGGATTGCCTGAGCCCGTGGGTTCGAGACCCGCCTGGGCAACTTGGTGAGACCTCATCTCTACAATAAATCAAAAAATCAGCCGGGCATGGTAGCACGTGCCTGTAATTCTGGCTACTTGGGAGGCTGAGGTGGAAGGATCGCCGGAGCCCAGCGGGTCAAGGCCGTGGTGGCCGGGAACAGCCACTGCACTCCAGTCTGGGCGACAGAGCAAGACTCCAACTCATAAAAAAAAAAAAATTGAAGGCTAAAAAAAAAAAACATTTTAAAATGAACAAAAACTGAGTGTATTTATTGCCAACAGATTTAGACTACAAGATATGCTGAAGAAAGTTCTGACTGAAGAGAAATGACGTGATGTCTCCATGAAAAAAAAAAAGAATTTCTAGAAAAAGAAAATACATTGATAAATCTCAACGACTAATACACATACATATATACATGTATACATAATATAGCCAATTCTTGTTACTTACAGCAGTCATGTTCTATAAGGTAGCTGTGAACACTAAGTTAGTAAAAACTGAATCATTGCTCCTAGGGGAAATATAGGATTAGACTTCTGAAAGCCTCTGGTAGCAACATTTTCATCAACTAATCAATACTTAATGTTGTTTTATGTAGATTTACATTTAAAGACAAGCTATTTAATATGTATTGTTGATTTATTAACATTAAACTCATGGTCAACAACAGTGTAACTCTTGCTTGAAAGAAGTTTATCTAACACACCTATTTGCTCAGTCTTCCTGTGTGAAAAACACTAGAGAGCACTTCAGTCCTACACTTGGGGGCTAAGTTAAATAGCAATATCACCAACAAAAAGCACAAAAATGCAAAATAATGTGGCACTAAGTAGACTGTGAAAATGGCACCTTTTTACAGTGTGAGAGCTGAAATAAGAAAGCAGAGTATTACCTTGTTTGATCTCAGCTGGGAATATATGCAACAGGTGAAATTTTTTGACTATTTGGGTCAGTCTGCCAATCACCATGAGAGAGCCATTAGTAATAATTTGGGATTTACAAAAAAATGTTAGTGAGCAAGTGAATTTGCAAATATGAAAACCATGAATAAAGAGAATTCACTGTACATGTATATACATTTTTCTCTTAATTAAAAATATATATGAATTGTTATCATTTATATAATTATAAACTGCATGTGGAATTTATAACACTTGAAGAGTTAATATAAATGATAAAATAACACAAAGAATGAGAGGGTAAATATCTCTATACTGTCTCAAGGTAACTTTATTTTATGTTAAGTAACATATTATTGACTATATGTAGTTTATGAAAGTTAACAATGCATATCGTAATCTCTAGGGCAACCACCAAAATAATAATACAAAGATGTATACCTAAGAAATCAGTAGAGGAAACAAAACAGAATACTAAAATAGGCAACCCCTTTGGGTACCCTCCAACTGTGGGAGCTTTTCTGTCTTCTCAATAAATACTGCTCTTACTTAAAAAGAAAAGAAAAGAATACTAAAATATTCTATCCTCCCTCAACCCTGGGGGAAAAAAGGTATAATAGAGGAAATAAAAACAAATGAAGCCGGACTCGGTGGCTCAGCCTGTAATCCTGTGCTTTGGGGGGGCTGAGGTGAGTAAATTGCCTGAACCCGCAGGTTCGAGACCCGCCTGGGCAACTTGGCGAAACCTCATCTCTACAATAAATCAAAAAAATTAGCCGGGCATGGTAGGGCACGCCTGTAGTTCCAGCTACTTGGAAAGCTGAGGCGGAAGGATCGCTGGAGCCCAGCAATTCGAGGCTGCGGTGGCCGGGAGCATGTCACTGCACTCCAGTCTGGGTGATAGAGTGAGACTCCAACTCAAAAAAAAAAAAATTCTTAAAGATATAGAAGATTGGACTACAATTAACCATCTTGACTTCAGTACATTTGTAGAACACTGCAGAATACAAATTTATCTTCAGGAAATGGGACATTCACTAGAATAGAGCATAAAGTGGGCTTATAATGGGTCTCAATATTCTTTCTCTTTCTTTCTTTCTTTCTTCCTTCCTTCCTTCCTTCCTTCCTTTCTTTCAGTTGGAGTCTCACTCCATCCCTGGCTGGAGTGCAGTGGCATATTCACTGTCACCCCAGCATTGACCTGCTGGGCTCTGGTGATCCTTCCGCCTCAGCCTTCCTAGTAGCCGGAACTACAGATGCATGCTACCACGTCCAGCTATTTTTTTATTTATTGTAGAGACAAGTTCTCGCCAAGTTGCCCCGGCTGGTCTCGGACCCACAGGCTCAGGCAATTCACTCGCCTCAGCCTCCCAAAGTGCTGGGATTACAGGCTGAGCCACCAAGCCCAGCCCTCAATATACTTCACAACATTGAAATCATATAGAGTATGTTCTCTGACCACTCAGTAATAATAAACTGTCTAGAAAAGCCACAATATTTAGAATTTAAGCAATGCAATTTAATATAACCAATAAGTAAATAAGAAATCATGAGAAAAAATATGAATAATTCTTGTTTAAATAATAATGAAAATACAACATATCACAAGTTATGTGATGTAGTTAATCCAGTGCTTAGAATGATATATGAGATTTTAAAAGCTTATGTTTGAGGAGATCTGATTTCTACAATCTTAAGACAGTAGAAAAGATGAGTAAAATGAATTCTTAGAAAGTAGATATAATAAAATATATTATTTTATAATAAATAATAAAGATCAAATAAATATCAATAAATAGAACAAAGGAAAACAGAGAAAAAAATTAAAAGCCAGAGAAAGCTTTTTAAAAATATTAATAAAATAGATAATTCCATTATAAAATTAATTAAGGGGAAACATGAGAAAATACAAATTACCAACATCGAGAGTAAGTAAGGGCTCACAATATAAAATCAATACATAAAAGTCAATTGTATTTCTATATTCTGGTAACTAAAAAAATGAACATTCCATGTATAATAGGATCAAAAAATATGAAATACTTAGGAATAAATATAACAAAAGGTGAGCAAAACCTTTGTATTAGAAAATGAATAAATGTTACTGACAGAAATTAAAGAAGACCTACATAAATAGATATGCAAATTCATAAATTGAAAGACAATTTTGGCAAAATACCAATTTAATTAATTTTTTTTTTTTTTTAGTTGGAGTCTCACTCACTCTGTCACCCAGGCTGGAGGGCAGTTGCTCACTACCAGTCACCGCAGCCTCGACCTGCTGGACTCCAGCGATCCTTCCAATTCAGCCTTCCAAGTAGCTGGAACTACAGGCGCATGCTACCACGCCCGGCTAATTTTTGATTTACTGTAGAGATGAGGTCTCGCCAATTTGTCCAGGTGGGTCTCGAACCCGCGGGCTCAGGCAATCCTCTCGCCTCAGCCACCCAAAGCGCTAGGATTACAGGCTGAGCCACCAAGCCCAGCTCAAATTAATTTATAGATTCAATGCAATAAAAATCATACTGTCACTAAACTTTTTTATAGATATGAAAAAGCAAACCCCCAAGTTTATATGAAAATGCACATAAATTAAAATAGGTAAGCAATTTTTTAAAAAGAACCAAGTACACGAATTTACATATGCTATCTGCCTTCAAGACTTCCCACAATGCTAAAATAATCAATGAATGAGGTACTGACATAACGATTGGCAAATAGGTCAATAGAACAAAATGCAGAGTCCAGAAATCAACCCACACTTACATGGTTAATTGATTTTTGATAACAATGTCAAAGCAATTCAGTGGGAAAAGGAAATGGTTCTTAACAATGGTGCTGGAACAAATAAACATCCACTTGAGAAAGAAAAAAAGAATCTCAATACTTCTTCCTCAATCAATACAAAAAATAATAATTTTAGATGATGATAGACCTAAGAATGAAAGCTAAAATTATAGATCTTAGTAGAAAAACTTTCAGAAAAAAGAAAAAGAAAAGAAAAGAAAACACAAACAACAACAGCAAAAACAAAATAATAGCTTTCTAACCTAGGGGTAAGTGAATATTTCTTTAAAATGACAAAGGAAGCAATAACCAAAAAAGAAAAAATTATATACTATCAAAATTTAAAACTTTTCATGAAAAGGCACTGTTAAGACAATGAATTGACAATCTGCAGATTAGAGAGAAAATATTTACAAAGTATGTCTCTGACAAAGGGTTTGTATACAGAATATATAAAGAACCAAATTTCTAAAAGAAGATATTCCAATGATCAACAAGCACTTGAAAAAGTATTCATTATCATTAATCATAGAGGAAAAGCTAATTGAAACCCTAATGAGATGCTACTACACACTCATCATGTTGAAATTAAAAATAGGGACAAATACCAAATGTGGACAAGGTTGTGGAGCAAACAGAGCTTTCACACATTGCTGGCAGAAATGTAAAAGTGTATACTCACTTTGGAAACTGATACATAGTTTCTTATAAAGTTATATATATGTAAGTTCTTATAAAGTTATATATACAGTTTCTTATAAAGTTATATACATATTGGCTCAGCAATTCTATTCCTTATTATTTATCCAACTGAAATGAAAAGAAATATCCACCAAAAAACGTGTACAAGAATGTTTATTGTTGCTGCTTTCATGATAGTTGACAACTTGAGACAGCCCAAGTGTCCATCAACAAAAGAATTAATAAACAAGTTGTGGTATATTCATATAATCAAGAATTACTCACCAAAAAAAGCAATAAACTACCTACATATGCAAAAATATGTATACATCTCACAAACATTATGCAAAGAAAAAGGCACATAAATACACAACTATATGATTCCATGTATATGACAGTCCTAAAACGGGCACACACAAAAAAAATCTAAAGATGACTTAGAAGTGTCATGAGGAAACTTTCTGGAGAGAGGAAAAATAATCAAATTTATAATAAAAGCAAAGGTTGCATGGGTCTATCCACTTTTTAACATTGCACAGCTAATATTTGTGCATTTCCATGTACATAAATTTAGGCTAAAATGGTTAATAATGACCAAAGGAGGTGGGGAGAAAGTAAAAAAAAAATTAAAACATAAAAACAAGATGATGCAGAAATAGCAGAATGTTGAAAGGCTACAGTTTGAATGTGCCCCCTCCAACGGTTATGTGTTGGAAATTTGCTTCCCAGAGCATGATAAGGGGTGATTAGGTCATGAGGGCTCTCACTTCAAAAATAGTTTGTCATTATTGTGGGAGTGGGTTTGTTACCACAAGGGTTGCTTTTTTATAAAAGTGTATTTGGCCCCTTGCTCTCTCACCTTTCTTCCTTCTGACTTGGGATGATACAGTACCAGGGCCCTGCCAGGTGCCAGCACCATGGTCTCAGACTTCCCAGCCTCCAGAACTGTCAGCCAAATAGATTTCTGTTCCTTATAAATTATCCAGTCTGTGATATCTTGAAATAGCAACACAAAATGGACTAAAACAGAAAACATGTACTGAGAAGTGGTATTGTTGCTATGACAAACACCTGAAAATGTGGAAGGAGCTCAGAACTGGGTAACAGGTAGAGGCTGGAGTAATTTGGAGGAGCAGGCTAAAAAAAACCTAGACTGCTATGAGTGGAACATTAAGCATGATTCTGATGAGGGCTCAGAACCGAAGAGCTATAGGGAAAGTCTGGAATGCCATAAATTAATTAAGGATTCATGACTAGAATGTTGGCAGAAATACGGACAGTAAAGACTATTTTGGTGAAGTCTCAGATGGAAATGAGGAACACCTTATTGGAAACTGGAATGAAGGACATCCTTGTTATAAGTTGGCAAAAACTTTGCTGAATAGTGTTCATGCTCATGGGTTTTATAGAAGGCAGAGCTTAAGAATGATGAACTAGGATATCTGGCAGAAGAAATTTCTGAGCAAAATATCAGAAGAGCTGCATGATCATATTTAATTGCACATAGGATGCAAGCAGAGGGAAATTATTTAAAGACAGAATTGGTAAGTATAAAGTGTTGAAGATATGCCCTCTTCCCAATTTCACTGTTAAGAAATGACACACAGGCTTGGAGGTTGGTAGAGTGAAGCAGTTCTTTTATATAACACTCTTGCAAGAATGGTGTCTCAAATAAGCAGGCACACCAGAGCAGTTACAACCATCATATTTATGTCCTAGGATGCAAATTCCTCCTGTTTCCCGATTTGTTGAGTACTCCAGAGGTTACATCACTCTCCTGGATATCATCTACATGGTACATACTGATTGGTTCACAGAATTACTACAAAGTTGCCTCACTTACATGTCCTATTTGCTGATTGGTTCTTAGGACCTTTATTTAGATTGAATCCCACGAGAATTCATGGCCCACCAAAGTAAAAGTCCCGCAAAAGTGAGTCAGTATAAGGGAATGCAAGACATCTAAACATTAAACCTGCAAAAAGAGAACAAAGAAGCTGGAAGTGGATTAGTAAAAGGGAGTACAAGATGTTTAAACCCTAGTTAGGTTCAAGTTTTGAAAATAAATCATTCTATTTCATACGAAAAGGAAACAGAATGAAAAGATTTGGAAAATTAGCAGGCTGGCCAAGCAAAAAGTGAAAAGCTGTGTTTAGGAGAGGTAACCAAGGAAATGGCCAAGCGATCATTTCCTAAAGTATGGATAGAAGGAAGCCCAGGGCTAATCAGCAAGACAATGGAAGAAAAACCCTGAGGGTATTTTGAGAACTTTGAGACTGCCCCTCCCATCCCAGGCCCAGAACAGGGTCCAGAGAGGTGCCTGTGGAACCTCAGCATTTGCTGACTGGAGCAGTCTTGGGACTCTATACCCTGCATTTCAGTGCAGCACTCCTTGGCTCCCCCAGGTAGGCTCAGGTAGGCCTAAATGTAACCCAGCTCTGTACGGTACAAGCCATACATCTTGACAGCATCTACGAGGTGTTAATTCTGCAAGTGTGCTGAGTGTAAGCGCTACGCAGGCACAGTGGCCTCCACCTCGATTTCAGATGCCCTAGGCAACCTGGGGGCCCAAGTAGAGACTTGCTGCAGGGGGAAAGCCACTGGAGAGAGACCCCACAAGTATAGTGCTTGGTGTCATTGTGGGAGTGAGGCCACTGCAGAAAGTCCCCACTAGGGTAATGCATAGTGGAGCCATAGAAGTGGGGCCAGCACCAAGACCCTAGTACTGTAGAGCTACCAGCATGTAACACCAGATTGGGAAAACTATAGGCACCAGACTTCAACCCAAGAGAGCTGAAGCCTGGGCTAAGCACAGCAGAGCCATGGGGGTAGAGCTGTCTGAGTCTTTGGGAGGTCCTTCCATCATCCCCTGTGTGTTCAAAAGGCAGCACATGAAGGGAAAAATTATTCTGGAGTTTCAAAATTTAGCATCTTCCCTGTTGGGTTTAGGATTTGCTTGAGGCCTGTTATCTTTTTCCTCTTGCCTATTTCTCCCCTTTGGTATGGAAATGTCTCACCGTTGCATTTTGGAAGTAGATAACTTGTTCTGATTTTACAGGCGCATAGCTAGAGGAGATCTGCATCCTGCGCCTTTCAGGATGAATTGTGCTTTGAGTCTCATACATATCCAGCTTAGATGTGACTGGACTTTGGACTTTTGAGTTGGTGCTGAGATGAGTTAAGACTTTGGGACTATTGAAGTGGAATGAATGTATTTTGCATATGAAAAGAATGTGAAGTGGAGGCCAGGGGTGGAATGCTAAGGTTTAAACATGTCCCCAAAAGGTCATGGGTTAGAAAGTCCATCACCAATGCAACAGTGTTGTTAGATGGGACCCAATAAGATGTCAGTAGATTCTGGGCTCATTAATAGATTAATGCTGTTATCACAAGGTTAGTTTTTTTATAAAAGCAAGTTTGGCACCCTCTTGATCTTGCTTTTACCCTCTCTTGCCTTTCTGCCTTCCAACATGACATGATGCCAGCACCATGCTCTTGGACTTCCCAGTCCCCAGAACCATAAACCATATACATTTCTGTTTATTATAAATTATTCAGTCTGTGGTATTCTGTTATAGCACAAAATGAACTAGACAACTGTTAAAGCTAGGTGATGGGTACAAAAGGTCAATATTTCATTCTATTTATTTTGAATATATTTGAAATTTTTTTGTAAATTAAAAAAAAGTTTAGGCCAGGCTCCATGGTTCAGCCTATAATCCCAGCACTTCGGGAGGCTAAGGCAAGTGGATTGCCTGAGCCTGTGGGTTTGAGACTCACCCGGGCAACTTGGCGAGACCTCATCTCTACAATAAATCAAAAATTAGCCACGTGTGATAGCGCACACCTGTAGTTCTGGCTACTTGGAAGGCTGAGCCAGAAGGATTGCCGGAACCCAGCAGGTCAAAGCTGAGGTGGCTGGGAGCATGCCACTGCACTCCAGTCTGGGTGACAGAGTGAGACTCCAACTCAAAAAAAAAAAGTTTAAAAGCCAGCAAATCCAATATTAGGGTAGAGACGTTAAAATAAAGCCATTGAAAGCCCCAATTTCTCAACCAATTTATCTTTGACAAAGCCTCCAACAACAACCACTGGGGAGAGGAGAGCCTATCAGTAAATGGTACTGGGAAAACTGGCTGATCACATGCAGAAGATTGAAACAGGACCCCTACCTATCACCATAAACAAAAATTAACTCTAAATGGATCAAAGACCTAAACGTAAAACCTCTAACTATAAGAATCTTAGAAAATGCAGGAGACACCCCCATGGAAATTGGAACTGGCAACCAATTCCTGATCAAAACCCTAAGTGTCCATACCTTAAGAAATAAGATAGACTAGTGGGACCTCATCAAACTGACAAGCTTCTGCAAAGCAAAAGTAACCATCAAGAGAGAGTAAACAGAATGGGAAAAAATATTTGCCAACTGTATATCTGACAAAGTCCTAGCATCTAGGATCTACAAGGAACTCAAATACACCAAAAGGAAAAAAACAAACAGCCCCATTAAAAAGTGGGCAAAAGATATGAATAGACACTGCTCAAAAGAAGATATACGGAGCACCAACAGACACATGAAAAAGTGCTCAGCTTCACTCATCATCAGAGAAATGCAAATCAAAATCGCACTGAGATACCACCTAACCCCAGTAAGAATGGCCATCATTAATAAAACGAACAACAACATGCTGGCGAGGATGCAGAGAAAAAGGAACGCTTCTACACTGCTGGTGGGAATGCAAACTAATGCAACCTCTTTGGAAGACATGTGGTGATTTCTGAAAGAACTAGAAATTGACCTTCCATATGACCCAGCAATCCCTCTATTGGGAATATACCCAGAGGAACTAAAATCATTCTACAAAAAAGATACCTGTACATGCATGTTTGTTGCAGTTCTATTCGAAATAGCAAAAACATGGAACCAACCATGTTGCCCTCAATCCTGGACTGGATTTAAAAAATGTGGTACATATACACAATGGAATATTATGCAGCCATAAAGAAGGACAAACATATGGACTTCACAGCAACTTGGAAGGATTTAGAGCCTATCATACTCAGTGATCTATCACAGAAACAAAGAACAGAGTACCCTATGTTTTCACTCATAAGTGCACCTTGAACAATTACCATAATACTATAAGAAAGGGATTGGCAGTAGTGGGAAACTGCCAGGGGAGGGATGGGTACACCTCATCAACAAGGATACCTGCATAATGAACATTTGTATACCTAACCCTGAATTGTACCCCACATCTTTAAAATAAATAAAAATAAATAAATAAAATCAAGCCATTGGCCTCAATTTGAGATAATTTTTTATGAGTGTTTAAATTTTTTATTTTTAAGTTCTTTTGAGGGAAACTTTCCAAGCTGACATTTGTTTTCTGGTCTTACCACTAGTATTTCATCAACAAATATTTAAGTGTCCTCCTGTCTAGGTACTTTGCTGAATACCTCTTAGGAAAACCCTCAAAGATGAAGGTATCCCTTGGAATGGGAAGTTGAGCATGTTTTCTTGGAAAAGGAATTAAAGTGTTGGGATTAAGTCACTTAGGGCTTCAAAGTGTCTGTTTTCTGAGGTGTTTCATCTGCAATAAGGGAGCACATGACATGTTATTTTGAGACATGGCTTTCCCCAGCTGTCGCCTTCCTCAAATTTCCTCTGTGGCTGTGACCACCACAACCTGTTCACCCAAAGGGCAGGGTGTGTGGATTTTTTTTTGTTGTTGTTCCTAGGTCTATGCAGAGTCCTATGTTCTTTACCAAAGCCTTTGGGGATAGAAAGCGATTTTTGTCTGATAAGCAACTTTTTCACATTCTTCCGACTTCTCCTTCAAGAGATTTTCTGGGAATGGTAACAAATGAGGCCTCTTCTGTTGACATGACAACAGTCAGCAGATGGGCTCATGGGACTTTCCCCAACCATAGTCCCCAGCCCCAAGATCTGCACCTCTTGCAAGTGGAGTGGGTGCCATCTGTAAGCCACTCCCTTCCAACTTTCCATCTAGTCTTTGCACTGTAATAATATGGATTGAATTAGTCAGTGATGAGGCCATGCTACCCCAAAACATGGTACCTTGGCATTAGAGAAAACAACAGGAGCAGAAAGATCTGACTGATCTTCTCTCACCTTTCTCTCCTCAAGCAGGCCATAAAATAATTCTCTGCCTTCCTCTAAAGGAGGTCATGGGACCCTCACTCCAGAGAGATCCTCCATATACCCAGAGGAAAGGAATGAAGGCACACAGAGCATCTGAACAACAAGCCTTGCTAAGTTCCCCTCCATCATCACCATTAGGACAGACCCCCTTTTGTACAACTGTGCTTCTACATGTTGGTAGATAGCAATGATAGAAAATGATATTACCTTTTCTTTCCTACAATGGTTAATGACACATTGTGTGATGTACAGACAGACAGTTTGGGGGCAATTTGACTATTGCCAAAGCCGCTTCCCTTAAGATCTCTGAAGTTAGTGAAAGGGAGAGGGAGGGACAGAGGGGCAGAGAGAGAGAAGGAGATGGGGGGAGAGAAAGGAGACAAGCAAACAGGCAAGAAGGAGAAGGAAAGAGAAAGAATTTATCCAGCTGCCTGACAGAGGAGGTCTTGAAACATTCATCCACCTCCACACCTGGCTAATTTTTAAAATTTAAAGTAGAGATGAAGTCTCACCATGTTGCCCAGGCTGGTCTCAAACTCCTAGGCTCAGGCAATCCTCTTACCTTGGCCTCCCAAAGTGCTTGGAATTACAGGTATCAGGCATCACACCCAGACAGACAGAACATTTTGATCTGA
>CAUYQG010162109.1:0-12499 GCA_963574415.1 Tarsius wallacei | reverse complement strand
GTAGGTAGTCTGACCTTTCTCTCTTGCTGCCTTAAGATTTTTTCTTTTGTGCCTACTTTCTGTAGGCAAATTACTATGTGTCTAGGGGGTGGTCTTCTCATCTGATGTCTTATGGGGGTTCTCTGTATCTCTTGTGCTTGGATGGTGACATGGGGGAAGTTTTCTTGGATTACCTCCTAGAATACATACTACAAGTTCTTCTCTGTTGCCCTTTCTTCTTTTGGGATACCAATCAGGTGTAGGTTCGGACTCTTGATATCGCACATCTCTTGTATCCTTTGTTCTTTCTTTCTGATTTTTCTTTCTATGGTTTTTATAGATCGAGTTAATTCCATGTTCTGATCTTCAAGTTCTGAGATTCTTTCTTCAGCTGGATTAATTCTGCTTTCCATGCTTGTCATCTTGCTATTTATTTTGTGGATGAAATTTTTATTGCCATAATCTCCATTATAAGTTCTTCAGTGTTGCATCTTGTCTTTTTTGAGTCTTATTCACTCTTTCCATCCATTCTCTAATCCCTGTCATATTCTGAGGCCAGTTGTTGGTGACTTCTATTGTTTGGACACCAATGTCTGCTTTTTCAGGAGTTTTGTCTTTGGTACACTTAAACTTGACTGAGGTCTTCTTTTAGTTTTTCTTCATTTGTGACAGATCTCTTGTTTTTCTCTTTAGTTCTGTTATTCAGTGTCAGTGGGAGAGACTTTCCCTTCTGATGTTTGCTTGGTCCTGTATTCTTCCCTGATCTGTGCTCTGGATTTGTTCTATTTTGAAATAGAATGGTGGATGGAAAACTTTGCTGTCTCTTGCAGTTTTTGAAATTTGAATAAAGTAGGGGATAGGGTGCTAGGATCAGAAAATACTTGCAAATTACAATGTTCACTTATTGTGGTATGTGTTCCCTGAGAACCACTCCCCACCACCACTCTATATGATGATGCAAAGCACAAACCAATGCAAAAAACAATTGAACACACACAAACACACACACACACATACCCCAAAACAAACTGGAATAAAAACAAAGTTAAACAAAACAAACAACAAAAAACCAAGAAAACTAAACACACACACACAGACACACACACACACACATGCCTAACATAAAGTGAATAGAGAAGAAAAACTGAAAGACTGGAGGGGGGAAAAATGGAATTCAGGTTGAACCCTCACACATATGTTGACACACACCTTAAACTATAAAAAATGAAAATAAAAAGAACCCAGAAGAACTAAAGAGCATAAACAAATCAACAACTGCAACAATAAAATTGAAAGATGAACACTCAATCATTCACATACACATATAAACAGAAAATGACAAATAAAAGAAGAAACAGAAAAAGAAAAGAAAAAATATCATGGGGGGAGCAGATCAAACCCTCATATATACATTCATGCACAAAGGAAAAATATTTAAAAAACAGATGAACTAACAAACAGCCAAAAAATTAAAAAAAAAACAAACAAAAAACCTGCCCTCTTATGGCCGACTCTGTAATTTTTCCTCTAATCAGATTTCTCCTGCAGAGCCACCTTTCACCCTCTCTTCAGTATCCCAAGCAGGGAAGGAGGAGGGGCAGTGGAGGTGGGTGGGGCTGGAGTCCTTCCCTCCCACTCTCCTATGATCAGGGCAATCTCCTCCAGTGGGGAGGTAAGGGATTGTCTCTTCCCCAGGTATATACTCACGGGGGTGAGGGGTGCCCCCACCAGGACTGTCCTGGAATGGAGTTCTCCAATTGTAACTGATGTCCAGGCTCTGCCTGGGTTTGTCCCTCTCAGTCGAGGCCCAGATGTGTGGTTCTGACACTCAAAGGATTGCTGGGGAAGAGGGAGCTTGGTTCAGACCCAGACTCACCTCTGAACTCTTTGGAGTTCTTCCCCCTCCTTTCTGGCCACACCCTTTGTCCCATGGCTGGATCAGGATAAAGGGGGGTGGGCGCCTGGAATTCAGCACTCCTCGAGTCCCTCCAAAGTTTGTGCTTTCAAGATATTCCCTCTGGGTCATGATCAATCTCTGTGTAGTTTATCCACCTGTCATAGAGACTGGGTCTGTTCCTCTGTGGTGAGCTAGTCGGAGCACTTTCCTGCCCTGCCTTCAAGATGGTGGTGGGGCACCTCTCTTGTCCTCTTCCATGGGACTTTGCCTCTGGACTCCCTCTGCAGCTTCTGCTGCCCGTGCCGTTCCAGGCACTGAAGTGGTGAGGCAAAGCCAGGAACCAACATTCCCTCTCCTGCTGCACTGGTGAGGGAGAGCCTGGGGTGATATTTTCTCCCTGCTGCTTCTGTCTGTTTAAACAAAAGGTAATGGCGCTTGGCTTCTGTGACCTGGGAAGAGCCAGAGACAAACAGAGAAGCTGCAGTACCAGCTGTTGCACCAGGGGTCTGGCCACTTGCTCATGAGCCCCCACTTAAACAGTCTCTCCTAGCATTTTCTTCCCAGGGAGGGTTTGTTAATTTAAAAAAAAAAAAGAAAAGAAAAAGAAAATGGCACTCCACTTCTGCATCCTGGGAGTTGCTAGGGTCCAAGCCTAGCAGCTGTGGCACCAGCCACTGCACCAGGAGAGCCCTGGTTGCTAGCTCCCTAGCCCTCACTCAGTCAGCCACTCATGCGCCCACTCACTCAACAGCACATACACAAAATTTGCCATACACTCACTCACTCACACGGGGTCTCGCATAGTCCGACTGGTTCGGTTGCCATCTTCTCGACCTCTGGCCCATAATGATATTTATAGAAGAGAGTTTGAAGGTCCATGTGGAATCCAGGAAAGTGATTAAGAGCAAGACTTGAAATGGGTGCTAGAGAATGGAGTGATGTCATTTAGAATATGGATGCCTAAATTTGAAAGCTCTCTGTTAACAATTTAAAAAACATTTGAAAAGAGTTTCATGCATTTCATTCATGCATTTCAATACTGATTTTTAAAGAAGGGTTTTTAAAAGCATTTCTAAAGAATGAACTCAATTTGAGCTTTCTATACAGGGTACTACTGTCATTTTTCAGATGCTCTCCTGCTGTGGATTATTATTTTTTTCACCTTATGACATTTTTATTTAAGTACTTCAAAAGATCATATAGGGACAATGCAAGAGTATGCATGGTTATTTACAGATAAAAAGGACATTTTATTTTCTCATGTTATGAGATTTAATTATGGATACAGCTTACTGGAGCTGTCATGCTGCTCTTATTTGTAGAAGAAAGAAAGCATCATCAGAAATAGAGCTGAAGCCCCTTTACACTGGCATTTTTTCCTTGGCCCTTTAGATAAGGTGATAGACTTTTCTTAACCAAATGGAATAGTGAGAACTTTTATATATCTAATGTTTCATATGCACAAGTGACAAAGCCGTTACTGAGACTGGAGCCTGGGTGTTTGATGCTATACAAGGTGCTATGCAAGCAGGTTTGTGTTATGGGTCCAGCAGCATGGGACATTTTGCTTTGGACTGACTATTTATGATCCAGAGGATAATGTATGTTGGCAAAGATTCTATTGCAGGAAGTACAAGCAGTTTACAGACGCTTAAGACTCTCTCACATGTTCATGTAGACTTTTTATGTTATTGCAGCTAATCAGTGAAGATGGAGTTCACAGTGAAAAGAATAATTTAGGGCCAGGTAGACTCTAGCTAAAATTTATTTTAATTTATACGATATGTGACTTTTGGTCATTTAAAAACCATTCTTGATCTCTAATTTTGTGATTATAAAATAGAAATAAACACAATTACATAAAAGATAAAATATTATATCCCTCAGGGAGTGAGTCATTTATAAATGAATATCTTTTGATATAATGAATTGCATTGATTAAGTTTCAAATTTGAAACAAACTTGTATTTCTGAGATGAATTCCTCTTGATCTTGATGCATTATCTTTTTTATATCTTGCTGGATTTGATTTGTTCACATTCTGTAAGGATTTTTATTTTTATGTTTATGAACTATCATTCTGTAGTTTTCATATGATATATTTGTCTAGCTTGATTACCAATGTAATATAATATTGGCCTCATAACATGAATTAACACATATTTCTTCCCTATTTTTGTTGAAGTTTGATCAGGATCGCCATAGTTTCTTTCCTAAATGTTTGATGTAATTCAGTAGTAACGGGCCTATTTTTGGGGGGGAGGGTCTTAAATAACCAATTTCATTTACGTAATTGATATAGTAGTACTCAAATTCTTTATTTATCTTGAATTAATATTGGTAATTTTTGTCTTTCAAGAAGTTTGTTATACTTATATAAGTTGATACTTTTTTACATGAAGGATTTATAACATTTTCTGATTATCTTTTTAATATCTATATGCTCTATAATGATATTTCCTTTTCATTCCCAATATTAGTAATGTGTATTTTACTCTATTCTTCTATCCTAGATAAAGATTTGCTAGATAAATATTGATCCTCGACAAAGATTTCTTAGTTTTAGTGATTTCAAACATTTAGCTTTTGTTTGAGAAGTTTTTCTCTATTGTTTGTCTATTTTCTACTTTATTGGTTATGCACTAATTTTTATTACATTGTTTATCCTTAGCTTTGGGCTTTTACACTTTTGTCTCAGTATCTCATTTTCATCAGTTTAATTATAATGTATCTAGGAGTGATATTCTTTAGATTTATTCTGCTTGGCATTTGTGAAGCTTCTTAAATATGTAAGTTAATATTTTTCTCTAAATCTAGAAAGATCTGAACATTATCCCTGTAAGTATTTTTTTTCTGTATCTTACTCTCATTTCTGTCTATGAATCCAAAAACACATACATCAAAATTTTTGATATTGTTCTACATTTCTTTGAGGCTCTATAATTTCTTAAATCTTTTCTTTACGTCAAACTGGATACTTTTTTAGTAAATTTTTAAGTTCAAAAATCATTTTTTCTTTCATCTAAATGCTGCTATTGAACTTACTAAAGTTCTGCTTTCATTTATTGCATTTTTCAGTGCTATAATTTTTAGTTGGTTCTTCTGTTTTGTTTTAATTTCTCTTGTGAGATCCCTATTGGTTAACTTATAATTGGCACATTTTCTTTTAGTCTTTTGAATGTTTCTTTTAATTTTAAAAATATTTTTATAATATTTGCTTTGAAGTTTTTGTCTCCTTTATCCAACATCTGTGGTTTCTTTCTGTGTTTGTGTGTGATTATGAGCTACATGTATTTTCTGAGAGGTGCTATTTTGATTGTTTTGGTAGGTAATTAAATTTCTGGTCTCAAAATGTGAAATTCATCTCCTTTTTGACACAACTGATATCTCTGTTTACTTTTCTTTTTTTTAGCCCTGGCCTCTTTAGGGTTCTACTTTGCCTGCATAGTTTAGTAGTTAGTCAATGATTTGACATTAGTTATTAGTTACTGGCTTACCAGTCTGTAAATATTTTACTTTTTGCCCTCTGTGATTAAGGGATGCATCAAAAATTTTCAGAAATAAAATTTCCCCAAGGCTTTGATTTTTACTAGGCTCTCTGGGTGTCCTGCATGTGTGTATAGTTTAGAAGTCATCCAAGATATGTGTAACGCTTATCTCCACCTTTCTATGATTATCTTTCTTTTAAATCTCTCCTCTTCGATTTCTAGTTTCTGTGTTGGAGCTGGGACTCTCAATCCCTGAACTTGGGAGGATGAGAACAACTCAGAGTGGAAAAACCACAAATTCCCCTTTCTTAAGCGATGTAGTAGCAGTTTTTCATGAATATAGAGTTAAGTTATTGCCTGCTTTTGGTCATTTTCAGTTCTTGGTATGATTATTTTGAATAATGTCAGTGCATGTTATGCTTATTTTCTGCTTAACAAAGTCATCTCATTCTTTTATGATACCACTGACAGAAGCAGAGTTCTGGTTTTTAGAGTTTAATTATATACTAGCTTTAAAGTACCTAGTTGTAGAACTTCTAGCAACTAGGTTAATATTAGGCAAATAATAAAGACTTAATAAATATGAGCTCCCTTAATATTAAGCATTGAGTATGAATACAGTTGTCACAAGATAGTCTTCTGAGAAATGATAAAGATAAAATAATATACCAATTCAGATATAAGCAATGGCAAGGAGCTATCTAAAAATTCTTGAATTTTTTAATAAGGAGACTAAAAAATGTTAATGTTCAAAATGTCTCACAATTATTGAATATTGGCCAAAGTTATTTAAAGAGGTATCAGTGCCAGAAATTCTAGTGAGATTAAAAAAAATATATATATATACATATACACACACACACACATATATATATACCTTATATATTTTTAAAAAATTTATATAATATATATTCTGTTCTTTGACTAGATCTACATAATTTATGAAGTAAAATTTAGTCATCTTCTTTTGAGTGTTATGTCTTGTTTCTGGTAATGAGGTGGTACTCAATTTCAATACATCTTCATTTGTCTAAGTCATCTTTAGTAACACTTTGTTTCAAAAGGTGTCAGTCTCTGAAACATTTTCTATTTATATCACAAAATACTAATTAATCAGTACAACGCAAAGCAAATTGCAACTGAGGGCTCTCCGAAAGCAAATTAGTTATACAAGGAGTTTAAAATACTTCAGACATAAATATCAACCAAAGTAATATAACTTGAAGTTATGAATTAACAAAAGTCATTAAAGTTTTCTTTTATTTGTTTTTTAAACAACAACAACAACAACAACAACAGCTCATGTTATTGCTTGGGGTGGCTGCTAAGAGAAGCCCTACTTAAAAAATTGGGAGACTTGCACAGTCTAAAAGAATTTTCCTTCAGAATCATCTGTCCTTTACAAATTTTTAGTGGGAGAGAGTAAAGTTAATATGCAAAACAACCTATGAAATAGTCAGAATTTAGAATAAGATAAATACTGTCCAAAAGTCACACTGAGTGGTTAAACCTTACAGCTTGGCCATCTGTTTTCCAGTTGGGCATATTTTACATTACTTTTGATACAGAGCTGTTAAACATTAAAAACTATTTTTTAATGCTTGGTTATGTCAAAGACTAATTAAATTTAGAAAAAGGTCCTTTAAATTGATTTTGAAATCGAGTAGAAAGTGGAGAGAAAGAGAGAGAGGGGGAAACAGAAAGAGAAACAGATAGAAAGAGAGTATAAAATTGAGAGAATGATCAAAGGGGAGAAAGAAAACATGATGGGTAAATAAAAATTAAGTAGCTGACTTTTTTCCTAATGTTATATCTTGCTAAAGTTGTGATGTAGCTAAAATTTTTTATTTGAAAGCAATAATAAATATATTCTTAAGAAAAGTGTGTTAAAAAATGTTATAACCCCCAAAGTGTGGTATTTATTGTTTTGCAACATTTTATTTGTGTATTAAGTCAAACAGATAAGGTATCAGGAAGTGGAGGGTGCACTAAGAAAAAAACCGTGAGGATGACTATTTGCCTTATTTATTGATACTAAATAAATTTCTATTGCTTTTATAGTTCGTATTAGTTTATTTCTAAACTAACTTTCTCCTTAACTTTCCTACAATGTCTTATTTTTAAGCATAATTTTGCATATCTGCTGTTTTGTGCCTATAATGATCTTTAATTAATGTTTCCTAGGTGGCAACATTATTGATAAAGAATTTTATAATTCTGTAAAATTTGAGATTTATTGGTTATTTTTTTAAAAAATCTTTCTCTGCTTACCTAATGCTAAAACCAGTGTTTTTTTTCCGAAAATTGTGAGTATATTGATTCAACTGTTGGCACTAAGTCTGAAAATTTGACAAAGACAATTAATCTACATGAATTAATTAATCAAAATAAAATCAATCTGGCTAGACTTTTTGTTTATTTCACTCAAGAAACAATTCTAAAAGCAAAATAAATAGATTTGCATTCAATCATTTAGCATGTTTTTTAAAGGTTAATGGTAAAAATGTCATGAAAGTACTTTTAGGAAAACAATTATTTAAAAAAATTTGTATTTTAAAGATATGGGGTACAATCAGGGTTAGGCATACAAATGGTCATTGTACAGGTAAAGTTTGGACATCACTTTGGTCCCCACATCACCTGGTTTGAGATCAGGTACCCTTATTGATGAAGTGTGCATCCCTGATCCCTTCCCTGTCAGTTTCCCACTACAGCTAATCCCATTCTTATAGTATTATGGTAATTGTTCAGGGTCCTTTTATGAGTGAGAACATGTGGTACTCAGGTCTTTGTTTTTATGACAGATCATGAGTATTACAGACTCTAACTCTACCCAAGTTGCTGGGAAATTCATTATTTTGTCCTTCTTTATGGCTGCACAATATTCCATTGTGTACATATACATATTTTTGTATCCAGTCTTCTTTTGATGGGCAGCACGGTTGGTTCCATGTTTTTGCTATTGCGAACAATGCTGCAATAAACGCGTGTGCGGGTATCTTTTTCATAGAGTGATTTGAGTTCTTCCGCCTTTATTCCCAGTAGGGGTATTGCAGAGTTGTATGGAAGGTTGATTTTTAGATATTTTAGGAATCACCTGTTTTCCACAGAGGTTGTATTAGTTTACACTCCCACCAACAGTGTAGTAGTGGTCCCTTTTCCTCGCATCCTCGCCAGCATCTGCTGTTTTTTGAATTATTGATGGCCATCATGACTGGAGTTAGGTGGTATCTCAGTGCTGTTTTAGTTTGTATTTCTTTGATGACTCGTGAGACTGAGCATTTTTTCATGTATCTGTTGGCTGCTTGTATGTCTTCTTTTGAGAAGTGTCTGCATATCTTTTGCCCACTTTTTAAAAGGGCTGTTCGTTTTTTTCTTTTTGGCATGTTTGAGTTCCTTGTTGATCCAAGGTATTAGGCCTTTGTTAGATATACAGTTGGCAAATATTTTTTCCCATTCTGTGGGCTATATCCTCACTCTCTTGATGGCTCCTTTTGCTTTGCAGAAACTTGTCAGTTTGATAAGGTCCCACTTGTCTACCTTATCTTTTATGGCATGGGAACTTGGGGTTTTGATCAGGAATAGGTTACCAATTCAAATTTCTGTAAGGGTACCACCTGCATTTTCTAAGGTTCTTATAGTTTGAGATTTTACATTTAGGTCTTTGATCCATTTAGAGTTGATTTTTGTATATGGTGATAGGTGGGGTCTTGTCTTATTCTTCTGTTTTTGGTCAGTCAGTTTTCCCAGCACAATTTTCTGAATAAGTTCTCCTCTCCCCAGTGGTTGTTAGTAGAGGCTTTGTCCAAGATGAGTTGACTGACAAATTGAGGTGTTGCTTCCTGAATCTCTATCCTGTTCTGTTAGTCTATATGACTGTTCTTGTACCAATACCAGACTGTTTTGGTTAATGTAGCCTTATAATGAAGTTTAAAGTCTGGAAGTGTGATACCTCCCACTTGTTTCTTTTGCTGAGAATTGTCTTGGCTATTCGTGGTTGTTTAATATTTCATATGAATTTCTATATTGTTTCCAGGTCTGAGAAGAATGATGATGGCAATTTAATGGGGATTGCATTAAATCTGTAGATTGTCTTGAGTAGGATAGACATCTTAACAATGTTGATTCTTCTAATCCATGGACATGGAATATTTTTTCATTTGTGTCATCTTTAATTTCTTTCAGCAATGTTTTGTAGTTTTTGTACTAAAGTTCTTTCATTTCTCTGGTTAGGAGGATACCAAGGTATTTCATTTTTTTGGTGGCTATTGTGAAAGAGATTGTGCTTTTTATTTGGTTCTTTGCCTATTTCTTGTTGATGTATAAGAATGCTACTATCTTTTACACACTGATTTTGTACCCTAACACTTTGCCAAAGTCCTTTATCAGTGCAAGAAGGTTTTTGACAGATTCTCTCAGATTTTCTTTTTTTAAATTTATTTATTTTATTATAAACATGTTTGGTACAATTCAGGGTTTGGTATACAGATGTCCATTATGCAGGTACCCTTGTTGATGAGGTATGCTCCTCCCTCCCCTAGCAGTTTCTCTCAACTGCCAATCCCACCTCCCTCTCCTGGCAGTTTCTCACTACTGCCAATCACTTTCTTATAGTATTATGATTGTTCAAGGTCTGCTTATGAGTGAGAACATATGGTACTCTGTTTTTTGTTTCTGTGATAGATCACTGAGTATGATTTACTCTAAATCCATTCAAGTTGCTGCAAAGTCCATATATTTGTTCTTCTTTATGGCTGCATAATATTCCATTATGTTTATGTACCACATTTTTAGTCCAGTTCAGCTTCAAGGGGCATCATGGTTGGTTCCATGTTTTTGCTATTGTGAATAGAGCTACAACAAACATATGTGTGCAGGTTCTTCTTCTTCTTTTTTTTTTGAGTTGGAGTCTCACTCTGTCACCCAGACTGGAGTGCAGTGGCCACTTCCGGCCGCTGCAGCCTCGACCTGCTGGGCTCCGGCGATCCTTCCACCTCAGCCTTCCAAGTAGCTGGAACTACAGGCGAGGTATCTTCTTTGTAGAATAATTTGAGTTCTTCTGGGTATATTCACAATAGGGGAATTGCTGGGTCAATTTCTAGTTCTTTCAGAAATCACCACACTGTCTTCCAGAGAGGTTGCACTAGTTTGCCTTCCCACCAGCAGTGTAGAAGCATTCCTTTTTCTCTGCATCCTTGCCAGCATCTGTTGCTGCTCGTTTTATTACTGATGGCCATTCTTACTGGGGTTAGGTGGTATCTCAATGTGGCTTTGATTTGCATGTCTCTGATGATGAGTGAGGTTGAACACTTTTTCATGTGTCTGTTGGTTGCCTGTATATCTACTGGGAGAGACTGACTAAGTGGGGGCATGTGAGCAAGTGGCCAGGGCCCTGGTGCAACAGCTGGTGCTGCAGCTTCTCTGCTTGGTCCCTGGCTCTTCTCAGGTTGCAGAAGCTGAGTTCCACTTTTTTTTTTAATGGACAAAAGTTTTTTGGTGAAGAAGCAGTGGGGAGAGACTACTGTCTCAGGTTCTGCCTCACCGCTGCAGCAGGAGAGACTGCTGGCTCAAGGCTCTGCCTCACAACTTCAGTGCCTGGCCAGGCACTGGCAGCAGGGGCTACAGAGGGAGTCCAGAGGCAGAGTCCCACGGAAGAGGACAAGAAAGAACCCTAACACCATCTAGAAGGCGGGGCAGGAATTTTCTCTAACTTGCTAGCCATAGAGCAACAGACTCTCAGATTTGCAAGGTATAGAATCATGTTATCAGCAAAGAGGGATAGCTTGTCTCCTTCTTCCCCTACTTGGATACCCCTGATTTCCTCTCTTGTCTGATTGCTTTAACTAGGACTTCCAACATTATGTTGAACAGGAGGGTGAAAGTGGGCAGACTTGTCTTGTTCTGATTTTCAGGGGAAATGCTTCCCATTTTTTTCCATTTAGCCCTGAGTTTATTGTAGATGGCTCCTACTATTTTGAGGTATGTTCCTTCTGTGCCTAGGAACTCAAGGATTTTTATCAAGAAGGGATCCTGGATTTTATGGAAAACTTTTTCTTCATCTAATGATATAATCATGTGGTTCTTGTTTTTACATTTGTTGATGTATTTAATTACATTTATGGTCTTGAGGATACTGAACTAGCCCTGTATCCCAGGGGTGAAGCCTGCTTTGTCATGGTGGATGATTTCTGAGAAGTGTTGTTGGATACGATTTGCTAGAATCTTGTTGAGTATTTTTGCATCTATGTTCATCAGGGATATTGGGCTATAGCCCTCCTTGTTTGTTGGATCTTTACCTGATTTGGGTATCAGTGTGATGTTAGTTTCATAAAATGATTTGGAGAGAGTCCCGCCTTTCTTGATTGTTTAGAATACTTTCAATAGGATTGGTATTAGATCCTACTTTTATGCTTTGTGAAATTCCACTGGCAAGCCATCTGGTCCAGGACTTTCTATTTGTGGGTAATTTTCTCATGACAAAGTCTATTTAATGTCTCAATGTCTCAATTTCTTCTTGTTTCAACCTTGGGAGGTTTTGTGATTTCAGAAAATCCTCCATTTCATTTAAGTTTTCAAGTTTGTTTCCATAGAAATATCCATAGTAATCTCTGATAATTTTTTGTATTTCTTCAGGGTCTGTTGTGATTTGATTTTTTGCATTTCTGATCATGTTTATTTGGGCTTTTTCTCTCTTTTTCTTGAGCAATCTTGTTAGGAGCCCATCAATCTTGTTTCCCTTTCAAAAAACCAGCTTTTTTTGTTGATTTATTCTATGATATTTTTGTCTTCTATGTTCTGCATTTGAGCTTTTACTTTGGTGATATGGATTCTTCTGCTGGAGTTAGGGTTTTGGTGGCCTTGTCTTTCCAGCTCCTTTAGGTGATGTGTTAGCCTGTTAACCTATGATCTATCTATTTTCTTGATGTGTGTTCGTAAAGAAATGAGTTCCTCTCAGTACTACATTCATGGTATCCCAGAGGTTTTTGTAAGATGTTATTGGCAGCCGGCCTAAGGAGGCCCACTGAACCTTAGAAATCAGGGAGGGCCATGGACCCCGAGACCTCTAGGTAGTGTTCGGGAGCTGTAGACGCCATTACCCTCCCCTCTAATAATTTAGCATATTTAACCAGAAATA
>CAUYQG010162108.1:0-18124 GCA_963574415.1 Tarsius wallacei | reverse complement strand
CCAATCCCTTTCTTACAGTATTATGATAATTGTTCAAAGTTCACTTATGAGTGAGGACATATGGTACTCTGTTCTTTGTTTCTGTGATAGATCACTGAGTATGATAGACTCTAAATCCATCCAAGTTGCTACGAAGTCCATATGTTTGTCCTTTATGGCTGCATAATATTCCATTGTATATATGTGCCACGTTTTTTTTTCCAGTCCAGCTTCAATGGGCAGCATGATTGGTTCCATGTTTTTGCTATTGTGAATAGAGCTACAACAAACATATGTGTGCAGGAATCTTTTTTATAGAATGATTTGAGTTCCTCCTGGTATATTCCCAATAAGGGGATTGCTGGGTCATGTGGAAGGTCGATTTCTAGTTCTTTCAGAAATCGTCACACTGTCTTCCAAAGAGTTTGCACTAGTTTGCATTCCCACCAGCAGTGTAGAAACATTCTTTTTTCTCCGCATCCTTGCCAGCATCTGTTGTTGTTTATTTTATTAATGATGGCCATTCTTCCAGGGGTTAGGTGGTATCTCAATGTGGTTTTGATTTGCATTTCTCTAATGCTTAGTGAGGCTGAGCACTTTTTCATGTGTCTGCTGGCTGCCCATATATCTTCTTTTTGCCTTTTGTCCATTTCTTAATGGGATTGTTTGTTTTTATCCTTTCGGCGCATTTGAGTTCCTTGTAGATCCTAGATGTAAGGCCTCTGTCAGATATACAGTTGGCAAATATTTTTTCCCATTCTATGAGCTGTCTCCCTGCTCTCTTGACGGTTTCTTTTGCTTTGCGGTAGCTCATCAGTTTAATGAGGTCCCACTTGTCTATCTTATTTCTTATGGTATGGGATCAGAAATTGGGTGCCAGTTCCAATTTCCATAAGTGTGTCTCTTGCGTTTTCTAAGATTCTTATAGTTTGAGGTTTTATGTTTTGATCTTTGATCCATTTAGAATTAATTTTTTGTATGGTGATAGGTAGGGGTCCTGTTTCAATCTTCTGCATGTGATCAGCCAGTTTTCCCAGCACAATTTACTGAACAGGTTCTCCTCTCCCCAGTGGTTGTTGTTGGAGGCTTTGTCAAAGATGAATTGGTTGAGAAATTGAGACTTTGCTTCTAGAATCTCTATCCTGTTCCATTGGTCCATATGCCTGTTCTTGTACCAATACCAGGCTGTTTTGATTAGTGAAGCCTTGTAGTAATGTTTGAAGTCTGGAAGTGTGACATCTCCAGCTTTGTTTCTTTTGCTAAGGATTTTTTTGTCTATTCGTGGTCGTTTATGTTTCCATATGAATTTCTGTATTGTCCTTTCCAGGTCTGAGAAGAAAGTTGTTGGTAATTTAATGGGTATTGTGTTGAATTTGTAGATTGCCTTTGGTAGGACAGACATCTTAACAATGATGATTCTTCCTATCCATGAGCATGGAATATTTTTCCATTTGTTTGTGTCTTCTTGGATTTCTTTGAGCAGTGTTTCATAGTTCTCATTGTAAAGGTCTTTCACTTCTCTGATAAGAAAGATGCCAAGGTATTTCATTTTTTGGTGTGGCTATTGTGAATGGGATTGTGCTATTTATTTGGTTCTCTGCCTGCTTGTTGTTGATATATAAGAATGCAACTATCTTTTGCACATTTACTTTGTACCCTGAGACATCGCCAAAGTCCTTTATCAGTGCAAGCAGGTTTTTGACAGATTCTCTTGGATTTTCAAGATATAGGATTATATCATCAGCACAGAGCGATAACTTGACTTCCTCTTTTCCTATTTGGATACCCCTGATTTCCTTTGCTTGTCTAATTGCTGTAGCTAGGACTTCCAACACAATGTTGAACAAGAGGGGTAAGAGTGGACAACCATGTCTTGTTCCAGTTTTCAGGGGAAATGTTTCCAGTTTCTGTCTATTTAGCAATATCCTAGCTGTGGGTTTATGGTAGATGGCGCTTACTATTTTGAGGTATGTTCCTTCTATACCTAGGTGTTTGACGGTTTTGATCAAGAAGCAATGCTGGATTTTATCAAAAGCTTTTTCTGCATCTAATGATGTAAGCATGTGGTTCTTGTTTCTATATCTGTTGATGTATTTAATTACATTTATGGTCTTGTAGATGTTGAACCAGCCCTGCATCCTGGGAATGAAGCCTACTTGGTCATGGTGAATGATTTTTGAGATGTGTTTTTGGATCTGATTTGCTAGAATCTTGTTGAGGATTTTTGCATCTATGTTCATAAGGGATATTAACCTGTAGTTCTCTTTTTTCCAACTATATATTTTCTATAAGAAACAAACTATATGTAAAGACACAAATAGGTTACAAATAAAAGGATGTGAAAAGATACATCATGTAATATTCATGAAAAAATATCTGAATTGTCTATACTAATATCAGGCAAATTAGATTCCAGAAGAAAAATATTATCGAGTATAAGAAGGTTATATCATAGTGACAAAGGGGTCAACTTATCAAGGAGCATAAAATTATAAATGTTTATGTACCTAATAAGAGAGCTTCAAAATACATGAATCAAAAACTGAAAAACCTGTGAGAAGAAATAGATTAATTTTAGTCAGAGATTACTAACAGAAGTAGAAGTAGACAGAAAATTAGTGAAAATATAGATGACTTGAACAACACTATAAAATAACATAATTGACATATTAGAACACTCCACATAATATCAGAATACATTTTATTTCAAGTGGATATGGAACATTTACTATGATAGACCAAAATGTTCTCAATAAAAGAGTTTTAATTAATTAAAACATGTTTCAAGTCATGCAATATATGTTCTTTGACCACAGTGGAATTAAGTTAGAAATTAATAACAAAATAGCCAAAACAATCCTTAGCAAAAGTAACAAAGCAGGAGGGATCACACTTCTAGACTTCAAATTTTACTGTAAGCCTTCAGTAATCAAAACAGTCTGATATTGGTACAAGAACAGGCATATGGACCAATGGAACAGGATAGAGATTCTGGAAGCAAAGTCTCAATTTCCCAACCAACTCATCTTTGACAAAGCCTCCAACAACAACCACTGGGGAGTAAATGGTCCTGGGAAAACTGGCTGATCACATGCAGAAGATTGAAACAGGAGTCCTACCGAACACCACACACAAAAATTAACTCTAAATTGATCAAAAACCTAAATGTAAAACCTCAAACTATAAGACTCCTAGAAAATGCAGGAGACAGCCGGGCTCGGTGGCTCAGCCTGTAATCCCGTGCTTTGGAAGGCTGAGGTGAGTGGATTGCCTGAACCCGTGGGTTCGAGACCTGCCTGGGCAACTTGGCGAGACCTCATCTCTACAATAAATCAAAAACTAACCGGGCGTGGGAGCGCACGCCTGTAGTTCCAGCTACTTGGAAGGCTGAGGCGGAAGGATCACCAGAGCTGATCAGGTTGAGGCTGCGGTGGCCGGGAGCAGCCACTGCACTCCAGTCTGGGTGACAGAGTGAGACTCCAACTCAAAAAAAAAAAGAAAGAAAGAAAGAAAGAAAATGCAGGAGACACACTTATGGATATTGGAACTGGCAACCAATTCCTGATCAGAACCCTAAGTTCCCATACCATAAGAAATAAGATAGACAAGAGGAACCTCATCAAACTGATGCCCTTCTGCAAAGCAAAAGAAATCATCAAGAGAGCAGGGAGACAGCCCACAGAGAAGGAAAGGCCTAACATCTAGAATCTACAAGGAACTCAAATGCGCCAAAAGGAAAAAACAAGCAGCCCCATTAAAAAGTGGGCAAAAGACATGAATAGACACTTCTCAAAAGAAGATATATGGGCAGCCAACAGATGCATGAAAAAGTGCTCAGCCTCACTAATCATCAGAGAAGTGCAAATCAAAACCACATTGAGGTACCACCTAAACCCTGTAAGAATAGCCATCATTAATAAAAACAAACAACAATAGATGCTGGCGAGGATGCAGAGAAAAAGGAATGCTTCTTCACTGCTGGTGGGAATGCAAACTAGTACAACCTCCTTGGAAGACAATGTGATGATTTCTGAAAGAACTAGAAATTGACCTTCCATATGACCCAGCAATCCCCCTATTGGGAATATACCTTTAGTAACTCAAATCATTCTATACAAAAGATACCCACACACATGTTTGTTGCAAACATAGCAACAAACATCACAATAGCAAAAACATGGAACCAACCATGCTGCACATCGAAGCTGGACTGGATTTAAAAAGTGTGGTACATATTATACACAATGGAATATTATGCAGTCATAAAGAATGGCAAACAAATGGACTTCACAGTAACTTGGATGGATTTGGAGTCTATCATGCTCAGTGATCTATCAAAGAAACGAAGAACACAGTATGATATGTTCTCACTCATAAGTGGACCTTGAACAATTATCATAATACTATAAGAAAGGAATTGGCAGTAGTGGAAAACTGCCAGGGGGAGGGGTAGGATTGGCATTTGAGGGAAACTGCTAGGGGAGGAAGGAACATACCTCATCAACTTGGGTACCTGCATAATCAATGTTTGTATATCTAACCCTGAATTGTACCCCACATCTTTAAAATAAAAATTTTTTTAAAGAGATTATTAACAAAAATATCTGGAAAATCTCTACCTCTTGGGAGCTAACACACTTATGAATAATCCATGGGTCAAAGAATAAATCAAAATAGAAATTAGAAAGTATTTTAACTGAATATAAATAAAAACATAACATTAAAAATTGTGGGATACGGTTAAAGCTGTAGTTAAAGGGTAATTTATAATACTTAATATCTATATTAGTAAAGAAATCTCAAATCAATGACTCCAGCCTCCAATATAATAAACTTCCAGTATAATATAAGTAAAATAAAATACAAAGAAAGAAAATAGAAGTGAAGGCAGAGATCAATGGAAATTGGTGAGATAAAAAACGAAAAATGACAGAGAAAGTCAATGAAACCAAAAGCTAATTCCTTGAGATGATCAATAAAATTGATAAACCTATTAACCACACTGATCAGGAATTAAAAAGTAGAAATATCTATTACCAACAATAGCAATGATAAAGGAAACACAACTACAGACTCAACATACTGAAAAGATAATCAGCTAATATTATGAACAACTTCATGCCAATAAACTCAACATCTTCGCTGAAATAGATTCTCTGAGAGACATAGACTTCCAAATCTCACTCAAGAAGGAATAGCATGAATTGCCCTCTGTATATTAAATAAAATAGCTTTTTCATTAAAACCTTTCTAATAGATAAAACAGTAGGCCCAGATGGTTTCATTGGTGAATTCTACCAAACATTAAATGGAGAAATAATTTCAAGTTGATACATATTCTCCTAAAAATATATACAAGATGGAAATATGTTCCAACTCATTCTATGGGGCTAGTATTACCAAGATGCCAAAACCAGACAAAGATATTACACACACACACACACACACACACACACACTCACACGCACACACACACACACATACACGTGTGCATGAAGAAGAAAGAGGAAGAGAGAAGGGATGGGGAGAATAAGAAGAGGAAAAAAAAGAGAGGAAGAAGAGAAAGATGGGAGAAGAAGAAAGAGGAATAAAAGGAAAGCAAGAAAAGGAAAACTATAGATAAATATCCTTCTATAAGATAAATGCAGAACATATGCCCTGCTCTCCTTCGCCTGCTGATGACTGTTTTCTGATTGGGAAGATGGTCCCTGACTAAGGCCGTCTGTACCAGGTCAAATGTCTGGAAATATGCACACCTGCATTCTCAAGGCACATACTAACAGGGCAAGCATCCTTGTTCCTGCTTCTCTGCAGATCATACTATTGTTTCTGTTCCATCCCTTCTCCCTGCTATGGGCTTTCATACTATTGCTTGTATCACACTTCCTTGCTCCACTGGGAGTATAAAACCTCCTCCAATGTCTATTGGGGGTGCAGAGAGCTTCATGCTGACTGGTTCTCTCCCATAATAATAATAAACCCATGTCTTTTCCAATCTGTCTTCCAGGTGTTTTCTTTGGAATAAGTAAACATTTCTCAAGTACCCTGTCTAATTTAGGATTGCCACAATACACCTTCATTAACATAATTGCAAAAAATTCTAAACAAAATTTAGGAAATTTAGTAACATATAAAATGACTAGCATATCATGACAACATATCGTCTATCCCAGGAAAGCAAGGTTGATTTAACAAGCAAAAATAAACCAATGTAATTGACAATATTAATGAACTAAATAAACATTAGAAACCACATGATCCTCTCAACGAATGCAGAAAAAGCATTTGGAAAGCTCTCAAAAAACTAGGAATAGAAGAAAATTTCCTCAACCTGATAAAAGGTTTTGTTTGTTTGTTTGTTTTTACAAAAAGTACAGCAAAAATCATACTTAAAGTTAAAGACTGAATGACTTCTCTCTAATATCAGGAATAAGGCAAAAATGTCCATCTTTACCACTTCTATTCAGCATTGTATCCGAAAAACTAGCCAGGGTAAAAAGTAAAGAAAAATAAAGAAAAAACTCTAGATTGAAAAAGAAGTATCTTTATGCGTAGGCAACATGATCATCAGAAATGAAAATTCAATAAAAATCTCTGAAAAAGTTAATAGACTAACAAAGAAGTATGACTAGGTTTCAGGATACATGGTCAATATACAAAAATCAACAGTTCTATACTAGCACAAAAAATGGAAATTGAAATAAAAATACTCTTTACAATAGCATTAATATATAAAATACTGAAAGATAAACCTGTCATAACATGCACAAAACCAATTCATTAAAAATTGAAAATCATTACTGAAAGAAGTTAAAGAAGACCTAAATAATTGAAGAGATATACTGTGTTTATGGATCAGAAAACTTAGCATTGCTAAGATGCTAATTCTCCCCCAAATTAACCTATAGATTTGGTAAAATCCTAAACATATTTCCAGAAGGTTTTTTTTTCCTAGGGATAGGTATCCCTAAATTTATATGAAACTTCATAGGACCTAAAATAGCCAAAAGAATTTTGAAAAAGAACAATGTTAGAGTACTTACACTACCTACCTTCTTAAAGACAACATATAGCTACAGTAGTTAAGACAATGTGGTATTGGTGTAAAGATGGACAAATAGGTCAATAAAACAGGATGGAGAGTTCCAAAAGAGACCACACACACTAATTTTCAACAAATGCAAGGCAATTTCTTGAGAAAAAATCTTATTAACAAATTATGCTGTGACAATTAGCTATTGACATGCCAAAAAAAACTCCAATTTTAATCTGTACCTCACACCATATACAAAAATTAACTAAAAGTGAATCATAAACCTAAAAGTAAAACATAAAACCATAAAACTTTTTTTACAAAAACATAGAAAGAACTCTTTGTTACCTTGTATTAGGCAAAAATTTCTTAGCTATAATATCAAAAGCCATAAAAGAACAAATTGATAAATTGAACTTCATCAAAATAGAAAACTATATTCTTTAAAAGACATCGTTGAGATATTGAAAGAAGTAACACAGTGAAAGAATTTACAAATCACATGTCTAATAAAGGAGTTATTTCCAGAAAATATAATCTCTCAGAATTCAATAAGAAAATAATCCAATTTCTTAAATGAGCAAATGATTTGAGCAGACCCTCAGCCAAAGCTATACAGGTAGCAAATAAGTACATGAAAAGATGGCCAACATGCTTAGCTATTAGGGAAATATAAATTAAAATCACAAGATACACTATATATCTATTAGAATGTCTAAAATTAAAAACTGACCTCATTATGTATTAGTAAGTATATGGAGCAACTGGAACTCTAATATAGTACTGGTAGAAATGAAAATGGTGCAATATTGTTAGAAATTAATTTGTCCATTAAAAAAAAAATTTAAACATACACCTATCATATGACAAGTCATTCTTCTCAATGGATTTACCCAAGATAAATGAAATAGCCAAAAACTGGAAACTACTTATCAAAAGGTGAATGAATAAACTATACAATGGAATACATCTCATCAATAAAAAGAATGAACTTCAAACACATGCAACAAAATGGATGAATCTCAAAAAAAATTATATTCCATAAAAGGAGCCAGACCAAAAAAAAAAATGGACTATAGTGTATAAGTCCATTTATATAAATGCCTAGAAAATGCAAACTAATATATGAGAGACAGCAGATTAGTGATTGTCTGGTATCTTCGTCAGTTCATACTACTATAACAAAGTACCATACCATGTACTGGGTAGCTTATAAACAATAGAAATTTATTTCTCACAATTCTGGAAGTTGGAAGTTCAAGATCAGAATATCAGCATGATCAGGTTCTGATTGGGGCCTCTGCCAGGTTTTAGATTGCTGACTTACTATATTTTCACATGGTGAAAAGCAGAGAAAAATGAGAAAAAGCAAGTTCTCCCATGTCTTTTATAGGGCACTACACTAATCCTATTTACAAGGGCTCTACCCTCATGATCTAATTTACCTCCCCAAAGGCCCACCTCCTAATACCTTCAAATTGGGGGTTATGATTTCAATATATAAATTTTGAGGGAGACACAAATATCTAATCCATAACATCTGGGAATGATTGCAGGGTGAGGGGAAGGTATTATTTGAGGCTTAATATGATATTACTTTTCTCCAGGCACAACTGTCTTCTTTTACCAAAATTTTATTTTTGAAATATTTGAAAACAATGAAAAATTTAAAGAATTTTAGAGTGGACACATATATTTATCACCTATGCTCTACGTTTAATATTTGACTTTTACTTTGTTTATCACATTTATCTATATACCTATCTGAAAGAATTTTGAAATTTTTTACTTATTGTTTTTTATTTCTTATTTTAGATTCAAGGGGTACCCATGTATAATTGTTACACAGACATTTTGTAGTGGTGGGGATTGTAGTGGTGGGGATTAGGTCTCAGGTTGTCCATTTTCCAGATAGTAAACCCTGACCCCCTTTCTTCCTCCCCCTTTACTGGTGTCCCAGTGTCTATTATTTCCCTCTTTGTGATGGTTTAACTCCCACATATGAGTGAGAACAAGCAATGTTTAGTTTTCTGTTTCAGAGTAAGTTTACTTAGGATGATGATCTACAGCTCCATTCACGTTGCTGCAAAGGACATTATTTTGTTCTTTTTTTATGTCTGTCTAGTATTCCATGGTGCATATATATACCCCATTTTCATTATTCACTAATTGGTTGATGAGCATTTAGGTTGATTCCACGTCTTTGCAATTGTGAATAGTGCTATGATACGGGGGATCAGGTGTCTTTGTTATTTAATCTCTATTCCTTAAGGTAGATACCTAGTAATGGGATTACTGGATCAAATGGTAGATCTACTTTTAGTTCTTTGAGTAATCTCCATACCACTTCTCATAGACAATATACTAATTTACACTCCCACGAACAGTGCATAATTGTTCCCTTTTGTCCTCATCTGCACAAGCATCTATTGCTTTTTGATTTTTCAATAATGGCCATTCTGACTGGTGTAACTCACTATGGTTTTAAGTCTCAGATTATGAGTAATGTTGAGCATATTTTCATATGTTTCTTGGCCATTCATATATCTTCTTTTGAGAGGTCTTTTCATGTTATTTGCTTTTTTTCTTTCAGATTTATTTGAGTTCTTTGCAGATTCTGGATATTAGTCCTTTGTCCAATGTAGAGTTTGCAAGTATCTTCTCCCATTCTGTAGGTTGCCTGTTTGCTCTGTTGGTTGTTTATTTTGTCATGCAGAAGCTTTTTAGTTTAGTTAAGTCCCACTCATTTATTTTTGTTTTAGTTGCATTTGCTTTTGGGGTTTTAGCCATAAATTCTTTTCCTAGGCCAATGTCCAGAAAAGTTTTTCCTAAGTTTTCTTCTAGGATTTTTATCATTTCAAGTCTAACATTTAAGTCTTTAATCCACCCTGAGTTAATTTTTATATTAGGGGAGAGATAAGGTCAAGTTTCATTTTTCTGCATGTAGTTATCCAATTTTCCCAGCACCATTTGTTGAATAGGATGTCCTTTACCCAATGTGTTTTTGTGTGCTTTGTCAAAGATCAGCTGGTTGTAGGTATTTGGGTTTAATTCTGGATCCTTCTGTTCACTGGTCCTTGTGTCTGCTCTTGTACCAGTACCATGCTGTTTTGGTTTCTACAGCCTTATAGTATAATTTGAAGTCAGGTAATGTGATGCTTCCAGCTTTGTTCTTTTTGCTTAGAATTACTTTGGCTATTCTGGCTCTTTTTTAGTTCCATACGAATTTTAGGATTTTTTCCCCCTAATTCCATGAAAAAACAATGTCAGTAGTTTGATAGTGATTGCATTGAATCTGTAGATTACTTTGGGTACTATGGTAATTTTAATAATGTTGATTCTTCCAATTCATGAACATGGGATGTTTCTCTTTTTGTTTGTGTCCTCTTCATTTTCTTTCATGAGGGTTTTGTAGTTCTCCTTGTAGAGATCTTTTACCTCCTTGGTTAAATATATTCCTAGATATTTTTGCTATTTGATTGCTATTGTAATTGGAATTGAGTTCTTAATTTGATTCTCAGCTTGTTGGCTATTGGTGTATAGTAGTGCTACCGAATTGTGTGTGTTGATTTGTTTCCTGAAACTTTACCAAATTCATTTAGCAGGAGTCTTTTGGAGGAGTCTTTAGTGTTCTCCAGGTATAACATCATATCATTGGCATACAAAGATAATTTGATTTCTTCTTTTCCAATTTGGATACAGTTTATTTCTTTTTCTTACCTGATTGCTCTGGCTAGAAATTCCAGTATTATGGTGAATATATGTGGTAAAAACGAGCATCCTTGCCTTGTTCCAGTTCTGAGGGGAAGATGTTCAACTTTTCTCCATTCAGGATGACATTGACTGTTGGTTTGCCATACATAGCTTTTATTATTTTGAGGAATATTCCCTCTATACCTATTTTGCTGAAGGCTCTTATCATGAAGGGATGGTGGATTTTGTTAAATGTTTTTTCTGTGACTATGATCATATGATTTTGTTTTTAATTCTGTTCATGTAGTAGATCATGTTTATTGACTTGTGTATGTTGAACCACCCCTGCATCCCTGGGATAAAACACACTTGATCCTGCTGTATTAATTTTTTTAAATGTGCTATTGAATTCAGTTTGCTAATATTTTTTGAGGATTTTTGCATCTATGTTGATAAAAGATATTGGTCTATAGCTTCCTTTTTTGCATTGTGTCTTTTCCTAGTTTTGGTATCAGAGTGATAGTGGCCTCATAGAATGCACTAGGAAGTAGTCCCTTCTCTTCAATTTTGTGGAATAGTGTTAGTGAAATTGATACCGGTTCTTCTTTTAAGGTCTGATAGAATTCAGCTGTGAGTTCATCAGGTCTTAGACCTTTTTTGTTATGATACTTTTACTTACAGTTTCAATCTCACCGCTTGTTATTGGCTGGTTCAAGGTTCAACAGTGGAGTGTTAAAATTTCCTGATTCAAGATTGGGGGGTTATATATTTTCAGTAATTTATTTATTTCCTCTAGATTTTCTAGTTTGTTTGTAAAGAGCTGTTCATAATAGTCTTGGACGATCTTTTGAATATCCCTTATATCAGTTGTAATGTCTACTTTTTCATTTCTGATTAAGCTAATTTGAGTCTTTTCTTTTCATTTCTTAAATAATATACCTAGTGCTCTATCAATTTTGTTTATCTTTTCAAAGAACCAACTTTTTGTTTCATTGATCCTTTGTATTGGTTTTTATTTCAACTTCATTTAGTTCTGAGCTTATCTTCATTATTTCTTTCCTTCTTCTAGCTCCGAGTTTGGTTTGTTTGTGTTTTTCTAGTTTCTTGAGGTGTGATGTTAGGTTGTCGATATGCAGTTTTGCAGTCTTATTAATGTAGGCTTTAGGTGCTATAAAATTTCCTCTGAGTACAGCTTTGGCTGTGTTCCTGAAGTTTTGACAACTTGTTTCATTATTGTCATTCATATCAAGGAATTTTAAAATTTCCATCTAAATTTCATTGTTGACCCAAGGATCATTCAGGAGCAGATTGTTTAGCTTCCATGTTTTTGTTTGGTTTTGTGAGTTCTTCTTGGAGTTAATTTCTAGGTTTTTGTTTGTTTGTTTGTTTTGTTTTTTGTTTTAGAAAACATAGTTTATTTAGAAAGTTAATTAGAGAGAGAAAGAGGAGATTCACCTCCCCAAGGTAGGGGAGAGGGCCAAAGAAAACATGGTCTTGCCATAATTCGCAGAGCACATGGCCACACCAAAGCTTAGCAAGGCAATGGCCTAATTTCTGTTTTTATTCCACTATGGTCTAAGATGGCGATTGATATGATTTTTATTTTTTAAAAAAATTATTGAAACTTGATTTGTGGCCTATTGTATGATCTATCTTAGAGAATGTTCCATATGCTGGTCAGAAAAAATGTATTTTCTGTAGTCATGGGATGCAATGTTCTGTAGCTGTCTGTTAGTTCTACATTCTCTAGAGTCCTCTTCAATTCCAATGTACCTTTGTTGACTTTCTGCCTTGATGATCTGTCTATTGCTATCAGTGGAGTGTTAAAATCTCCCACTATTATTGTATTGCTGTCTATCTCTTTTTTTAGGTCTAGTAGAATTTGTTTATAAAACTGGAGTCTCTGGTGTTAGGTGCATATATATATTTATAATAATTGTGTATTCTTGTTGGATTGATCCCTTTATCATTATATATTAGCCATCTTTGTCTTTTTTTTAACTGTTGTTAATTTGAAGTTTGTTTTATCTGATATGAGAATGGCTACTCCTGCTCATTTTTTATTTCCATTTGCATAGAGTATTTTGCCCCTCCCCTTTACCTTAAGACTATAGGAGTCTTTATGAGGTAAAAGGATCTCTTGAAGGGAGCAGATTTTTTTTTAATCCATTCTGCCAATCTATATATTTTTAGTGGGGGCATTGAGACCTTTACATTCAGAGTTAATAATTATATGTAAGGTACTATTGTATTCATTATACTGATTGTCACTGGTTGCTCCATTTATTTATTTTCTCTCTTGTGTTGGTGTTCCATAAGGTTTGTGAATTCTATGATTTTCAGCATTTTTCTACTGGTATATTTTGACCTTTTGTTTCAGTATTTAGGACTCCTTTGAGTATTTCTTATAGAGCTAGTCTAGTGGTGATAAATTCCCTCAGTGTTTGCTTATTTGCAAAGGACTTCATTTCTCTTTCATTTATGAAACTTAGTTTTGCAAGGCACAGAATCTTTGGTTGATAGTTATTCGTTTGAGGAGATTGAAGATGGGTCCCTAATTCCTTCTGGCTTGTAGGGTTTCTTCTGACAAGACTTCTGTTAGTCTGATATGTTTATCTTAGCAAGTTATTTGATGCTTTTGCCCCACATCTCTTAAAATTCTTTCCTTCATGGTAACTTTGCATAGCTGGATGATTATATGCCTTAGGGGTGACCTTTTTGCAATGAATCTTCTGGGGGTTCTTTAGACTTCTTGTATCTGGACGTTTAAATCTCTAGCGAGGTCAGGGAAGTTTTTCCTCCATTATTCCCTCAAATAGGTTTTCCAAACCTGTTGCTTTCTCTTTTTCCTCAGGAATACCTAAGATTCATAAGATTGGATGTTTTACATAATCCCTCATTTCTTGGAAACTTTGTTCCATTCTCTTGATTCTTTTTTCTTTATTGTTGTCTGATTGTGTCAATTCAGAAGCTTGTCTTCAAGTTCTGAGATTCTTTATTCTGCTTGTTATAGTATACTGTTAAAGCATTCCACTGCATTTTTGTACTTCACTACATGCTTCCTTCATTTCCAGAATTTCTGCTTGATTTTTTTCTTTTTTCTTTTCTTTTTTTTTTTTTTAAGGGTATCTATCTCTTTAGAGATTTTTTTCATCCAGGTCTTGAATAGTTTTTCTTTCTTTCTTTCTTTCTTTCTCTTATTTCTTTATGTTGTTTTTCAATTTTCAAAGTTCATTGACCAATTTTCTTATCAACCTTTTGAATTCTAGGCTTGAAATTTCAAAAATTTATTTTTGTTAGGGTTCATTGCTGAAGATTTGGTGTGGTCTTTGGGGATGTTGGAGAACTGTGTTTTCATATTGTCACAATTATTTTTTTATTCCTTCTCATTTGGGTAAATGATGTCTTCTGATTTGTGGTTGGCAGGGGGCTGTCATAAACACTATAGCATTCCTTTGACTATATATAGCCTTGGTGTAGTGAGTTTCTCAATTGCCAAATGTGTTAGCCCTGTGCTCTCTACCTGCACTGGCTCATAGCATCCTGAGTGGCCAGGGCAGCTTGGAAAGTGTTGTTAGCTGGCACTTGGGATCAGGCCTTCCCCAAAACTGAGGTGTTGTATTTGATATGGTTGACTGTACTGTTGACGTGTGGTCAGGAGGTGGCACTTGTGGGAGAAAGCTGGCTACAATGGTGGTTGTAGGACTTCTCATTGGTGAGTATTGTTCCCAAAATGTGCCCAGCCAGCCTAGGATGAGGGTGGGGATCTTGGGATTTTCCAAGATTTCTGCCTGTTTTGAGTCTTCTGGAGTATTGCAGGGGAAAGGAGCTGAAGAAACCCACAATTGTGCATCCTTACTTTCCCAGTGGGGATTAAGAGGTAGTCCCAGGCCACTGGGATAATGCTGTTGTACAAAGAAGGCACAGAAGAGTTCACAAGGGGAGTGAGAGTTTGCTATGGTAGTATGTTCCACCCAGTACCCACCTTGGCCTCAGGCAATCTGCTATCTGAATGTTAAGGTGTAGCTGTCCTCAGGGCCTCAGGTATTCTCAGGCAACCCACCCAGGCAGGAACTGTCTGCAGCTGCAGAGTTTGTCTTTGGGGTCCATTCCCTCCCAAAGAAAGCAACCACACCACCCTGCAAGGGCTGAGTTCCAAGAAAACGGTGCTTGATGCTGTTCAAGGCTCTTTTCCTACCACTCCATAGCAGAGCACAGCTGTGGGCAAAGCAGTTTCCCATGAGGGACTTGGGGCCCATGAGGCTCAGGGAGCTCTGAAAGTTAGCAGCAGGAGCATAGAACTCCCGAATTCCTGTCACTCACCTTCCCCACTGTATCCAGAGGCTGTGGTAGACTGTGGTGGTGCATGTTAGAGTCCAGCCAGTTCCAGCCCAGGTTGGTGGATTTTTTTTTTTCTTCTTTGCTCTAAGTGGTTACTGTCACTCCTTTGGAGACTTGTGGGGTGTGCTGCTGGATATGTTCCTCTCTGGGTGCTGAAGATATGCTATCCTGGTTTACTCTGTAGAAGAAACTCACTCTAACTGCCTCATTTTGCCCATCTTAATCCCCTTCTCCCTATTTAATTATTTGCTTAGCCAAACACACAGGGATAACAAACGAAGATCATTTCCATCTAACTTCAGGATTTGAGATTTCCTGGACTATCAAGATAAGTCAAAGCCTGCAGTTAGTACAAAAACTGTTTTTTGTTTTTAACTTCTGCTTCCTTTTTCCTTTTTAGTGTACATCCCTTCGGGGCATTAACCCAAAACACATGGTGGCAGATCCCGAACTAAAATGTTGTCTCCCCAGCTCTTTGAGACTACAAGCACTGTTTACTCTCTGGGCCACACCTTTCATATCAACAAATACTCTCTGGACAAAAAATAGCTTCATTCTGCAGACTTTCTTATCTGAATTTGTACCTCCTTCTGTAGTTGCTCAGTATCTTGTTAACTATTTATTGTTTTAAAAAATATTTCATCCATATTTTTAGCTGTCTTAGTGGGAGAGTTATTCTGAATGACCTAGACTGCCATTACCAGAAGCATAAATCTTTCAGTCTCTCATAAAACCAATCAAATCACAATTTCAGCTCTATCACTCCACTAAAACAGCTCTTTTCAAGGTTACAAGTGACTCTCAAAATGGCAGTTACCAATTTGAGTCAATTACCTGTTCTCATCTTGACTTTTCAGTAACATTTGGTATTAAGGTCACACCTTCCTTTATTCACTTGGTTTCTAGGACATGCCACTCTCCTGGATTTTCCACAGCCTCAACTAACTATTCCTTCCCAGGATCCTGTGCTGGAATCTCTTCCTTGAATTGAATCCTAAGTATGCACAGGGCTAACTCTTTGCAAAATTTTTCTTCTTTGTGCCTACTTCTTAGGTGATCTCCTACAGGTTTAAATAACATATACAACTATCATTACTGCCAAATATTATTAATTGAATCCTAAACCTAAATATCATAAAGACATTTATCTTTCATTTTTTAATATCTCTAAGCATTATATTTTGGCTGGCTTAATTTCAAAAAGTAATGTACACCCACTCAAAGTAACATTGAGCATCAAATGACCTTGTAGCTTAAAGAAGTTTTTACTCCTAATAAAAATGAAAAATAATTCTTAAAGAAAGTAAAGGGAAATAATTTCCCTACAACCACAAAACAGCCTGGGAGATAGAATTAAAGCCTATGGGTTCTAAATTTTTCAACCATCTGTTGTATGTCAAATTACTTAATGCAGCAGTTTTTCTAGAGTTTCTAACAAGCATTTTAAAATTAACATGTTCAAAACTGAATTATTCCACAAGCCCTACCCCAATGAAACTTCTCCACATTACATATCTTTAGCAAATAATGCTTTTACTCACCCAGGTTTTCAAATAAAAAACCCATGTGTCATTATAGAATTTATGTGTATTTCTTTTATTAGTTTTGCAAAAATGTTGGCTTCCATATATATGTTTTTTGCTCCTGTTTCATTTTCCTTTTTCTTTTTCTTCTCCTTCTGGGACTCAAAAATGCTTAACCTTTCACCGTATTCTGTATGCCTGATATACATTTCCTATAATATGTCTCTTTGTGCTTTATTTCTGTTGACTTATCTTCCAGTCCACCAATCCTCTTTTTTAATGTCAAATGTGCTACTAAACCCCACTATTAATTCCTTAATTTAAATTATTTTTCAACATTAGAATTTCTACCTAATACTTTTTAATATCCTAGTTATCTGCTGAATATTACCCTATTGTCTGCTATTTTTTAACATATTCATTGTAGTTGGTTTTTTAAAGCTCACATTTGATATTCCAACAACTGGATCTTCAGTGGATCTGTTTTCTATTGTTTTCTTAGTTTTCAATCATTTGGTTCTATTTTATGATAGGCTAGTTTTTTGTTTTTGTTTTGTTTTTTTTTACTGAATTGTCATTTGAGGCTCAGGATGCTGCTGTTTTTCTTCAAAGAATTTACTTTTGCATCCAGCAGGAAGCAGAAGAAAATCTTAAGGAAATCAAGACTTGAGCTGATTCTGGTTTGTCTTTCAGTGTTAAAAAGTCTTCTCTGTTTATAATTTGTTATATTCACAGGGCATAGTCCTTCAGAGCTCCCAACAGAATGTATAAGGTTTTACCAGGACCCTTCCATCTTGATGGGCCCTGGCTCTTATTTTGTTTCCCCTGCCCCATGAAGCTGCTGAGACTTCTGTGCAGTTTGTCAACCTCTTTGTCACAACTTGTAGGTCTATAAGTATCTCAAAGTGAATGACAACACTGAATGTTGTGCTCACTTTCTGTACTTGTCTTCTTATGAGAGAATAGTGGTTCTTGGAACTTCATGTTCTGATTTAGTAGCTCTTAGTAGCTCTACAATGTATTGATACCCATTTAAAAATATATTTTATCCAGCTTTTCTAGTTCTAGTACATGGTCTGATAAAACTTAATACACCAAAACTAGAACAGAATCTATAGCAGTTAATATTGTTACTGTTTTTCTTTTATATTATACCTACATTTAGTTTGTCCAGAAGTTCTGTGGGTTCTAACTTTCAAATATATCTTGAATATTACCAGTTTTCACTATTCTCTTCTAAGCCTACATTATCTCCCACTTAGACAATTGCTGTAGCCTCCTAAATGGCAGAGGAGTTAGCTTTAGATGAAAAGTCAGATTTTAGCCAGGCTCAGTGGCTCAGCCTGTAATCCCAGTGCTTTGGGAGGCTGAGGTGAGTGGATTGCCTGAGACTGTGGGTTCGAGACCCGCCTGGGCAACTTGGCGAGACCTCATCTCTACAATAAATCAAAAATTAGCCGGGTGTGGTAGCGTGCACCTGTAGTTCCAGCTACTTGGAAGGCTGAGGCGGAAGGATTGCCGGAGCCCAGCAGGTCGAGGCTGCGGCCACTGCACT